>PVLD010013758.1:0-54793 GCA_004027595.1 Dinomys branickii | reverse complement strand
TGGTGGTGGTGGTGGTGATGGTGGTGGTGAAGGGGTTGGTGGTGGTGGTGGTAATGATGGCATTGGTGATGGTGGTGGAGGTAAAGGTGGTAGAAGTAATGGGAGTGGTGTTTGTGCTTAGAGAGGGCAGCGAAGAAGAGAAGAGAAAATTTACACAATAGAAATAGGAACTAAAATTGACAAGATTCTTTAGTTATTCTTGGAAATAGAATGAGAATCAAGGATAAGTCAAATTTAATTGTAAAAACCTAGTAACAATCTTCATTTACTTCTGTTTTTCAGTTTATATATATTTTTTAAGCTTACTTTTGGTGTCTTTGAATGTGCATATTTGTTTTTGTTTCTAGGTGGTTTTTTGCTTTTGTTTTTGTTTTTTTGAGATAGGGTCTCACCATGCAGCTCAGTCTGTCCCTGAACACATGATCCTACTGACCAGCCTGATGAGTGCTGTGATTATGGGCATGCACCACCAGCTTGGCTAGAACATGCATGTTTGTTAAACTTTATTTCTGTAGTTTAACAATGTGCCTCAAACAGGAGTAATATTCTACTTCCACACAAACCACCATCCCCAGCTCACACCTGTTCTTCATTTCTGTGGTGGATTAAGACAGCTGCACATTCTTTAGCAATTCTTTCATCAAGGGATTGTGTCAACTTCCTTTTCTCTTTAATCTATTCTGGCCTATAAATGCTTTAGCATGTGACTTATGAAAGAAGTGATGAGCATGACTTTTGAAGCTGCCCCTTGAGAATCCATACTGCCTCTGCTGGATCTTATAGGCACTTTCTCTGGGAGGTCAAGCTACAATGAAAGAGGTCTAAAAACCCCGAGATCAATTTACCTATGAGCTAAGTCACACAGTGTGACCTCAATCAAAGCCACCTGGAGGCAGAAGAATCACTCAGCTGAGCCCCACCCAAATGCCAAGCTCACAACATTAAGGTAGAGCAGATGGTTGTCCTTGAAGGCTGCTAAATGTGGGGTGGCTTGTTAGGTAGTAATGACTGGGCCACCCACTTGCTTTTCCAGTTTTGGTAACAGAGTAATGTTCTTGACTTTACCTTATCCTATCTGACCAGTGGCATAAGACACATAAGCAAGGGTGTTTTGTTAGTTTTCTCATCACTGGGACATGATACAGAACACCCATACCTAGGAGGAGGAGAAATTTAACTTGCCTAACAGTTTCAGGAGATGTGGACCATGGTCAGCTGGCTTCAAGGCTGGGACATCATGATGGTTGAGCATGATTGAATAAAGATGTTTCATTCATGGAAACCAAAAAGCAGAGCACAGGAACAGTGTCAGAGAGGAGGAGGCAGGGACTATGTTTAGTACCAAAAGTTACACCTAGTGAGCCACTGAGAAGTGTGCTTTACTAATCCCCTAGGCAGTGTAGTGTACAAGCCAATCAAGTTGACACAATAAAGCTTAACTACCACAGGTGCATTGTGTGATGTACAAGAGAACCATGTTAGCTTTGAGTGGTGCAGGAAGACCAAACAGCACCAATGAGGGACCTGGTAAGTGAGGCCTCTCTTTCCCCACAGCATCTGTCCCTGAACCCCCAAAGAGTCAAGACTTCCATAATGGATGCTCCAAGAGACAGCCTGATCTCCAGTGGGCACCATGACACATGGACTAGTCACTGTGGGTATTTAAATTACTCAATTTGAAGAGTCCTTCCCCTGGAAGAGATTAAATCCCAACTACTAGGAAGATGCATGAGAAGTGATGAGAAAAATCTGGCCTAAGTGCTACTTCTTATCAAGGGTTGGCTCCTTGGGACAATGGTTTTGCAGTAACTGCTCAGCCTGGGAAAGCACATGCAACATTAGAAGGGCACAAAATGAGGGAAATAAATCAACAATTGCACCTGGTAATTCTTAAGCAGTCTGTATAGTCCAGTTATGTCACTTTTGTTATCATTTTTGTTGTAAAATAGCATTTCTTCCCGGACAAAACTCATTTAAAATGATGCCTTCCTTGGAGCATATGCATAAACTTTACTCTGTGCCAATTTTGTATCTGATTAAACCTTAAATGCATCAAAACATCCTTTGAAATAATTGAAGGCATTTCACCAATAGGGGCACAAAGTTCACTGTGTCTGAAATATATCTGAAATCAGCAGATGGAGCTAAGGGAATTAATTTGGTATCATGTCATTTCACAATCACTTAAAAGGAAACAGGATTTGGCTTTCAAAGAATGTACTTTTTCATTTAGGGTAAAATAAGGTACACTGTGCACTCAAAATAAGTGCCCCATTCACGTGAAGTTAATGTATGGAGGACAATTTATCTCCAGGTTGTTGGAGGAGAGCAATCATTTAGAGGGATTCTGCTTTTTGCTGGGAAGGGAGCGTCCAAGACAGTTTTGATCCATTGATGAGCACTGTCTAATCTGCTCCCCGAGGTACAGTTTCCCTAAATCTATTAGACTTTTACAGTCTTCCAGGATCTGCAGTCTGGAGATGCTCCATCACCCTGTATTAACTTGACAATGTAATGTACTCCTATCTTTTATTTTCATAGGAAGTACCAGGTTTGACCTTGAAACTCTTAACCACACTTTTTAATCCTCAGCCCAAACTGGCAAAAAAGTGCCCCCTCCAAAAAAAAAAATGCTCTGGCTGTATCTGAGTCTATAAAACCTTGGAATGGAATGACTGGGCAAAAGAGATGGGGAAATAGGGACCTGATAGATCTGCCTGGAATCCCCAAGGGCAGAGGAAGTGGGTACTGAGGACTCAACTTTGGTTTTTGTTGTGGCAGTGGTGTTTTTTATTTTTTAATTTATTTATGTTTTACTATTTTGAGACAGGGTCTCACCGTGTAGTCCAGGCTGGTCTTAAATTTACTATGTGAACCAGGTTGGCCTTGAATTCACAGCAAGCTTTCTGCCCTCAACCTCCCAAGTACTGGGGTTCTAGGCATGTGCCACCACATCCCACCTAGGAGTCAAGCTATGTTGACCTCTAGTTTACTGAGTCATCTTACCATGTGCCAGGAACTGTGCTTCACCGGAAATATCCTGTGTGTTCCTTGTGAGCTAGATGCTATCCTTGTTTCATAGATGAGGAACCTGAGGTTCAGAGAGGATAAGTAATTTGTACAAGGTCACCCAACCAGTCAGTGGCAGAACCACTGAGTTCAGACTCAAATCTTTTTCACTTGAAGCACAGAACTCTTAAGTACGGTGCTTATAATCTCTGCTTCTCATTAAAGGAAGTCAGCTAGGGTTGTGCTTGTCTCATTTGATGCCATTGATGTGACATTGCTCAGCTGTCCCATCACTTGCCAGGAGCCAATGGCAGGGCATTTTCCTCCTGGGTCGTTCCCTAGAAGCGTGGAATCTTTCCCTGGAGCACTGGATATCAGGTTTTCTTACTCCTTCTGGGAGACTCCACATACCTTCAGAATAATTAAAGGGGCTGAAAATGTATCTCAGGCAACCTCCTGAGTGCTGGGCCCATATAGAGGCCATACTTGGGCTTCTCTGTATCATTTGGTCTGTATCAAACCCCCAAGGGACATCCAAAAGGCCCCGACCTCTGCAGAGAGCAGTAGCTGTGAAGGGTTGAATGACAGCCCTAGAGATCCAGGAGAAGATAAACAGTTGCCTGGCCAATGGCAGACAGGACACTAGCTGGGAGGGGTGTGTGCTGATCCACAGTGGCTACACTGGGTCTGCCTCTTCCTGTGAGCCATAAAGCCTTTTAATTATTGAAGAATGAGTATTGCATTTGGCCAATCTATCAGCCTCTGGCAAGAATAAAGAGTCTGCCGGCCATGAATCCTGCCTGATTACTAATAAGAGCGACATAAGATGACACTGGTGCTGAGCGATGCCCTCGGCTGGGATCCCGCCAACAGGACCTGGACGGGATGAGCCCAGGTTACCTGACTTCTGTTTTCCCCAGTGGTCTGAAGTGGATACAGAAGGTCTGTTCCCAAAGAGCCACAGCAGGACAGAGAAGTAGGCAAGGATGATTTCTGGCATGTCCCCAAGTGTGCCTGCATCTCAGGAGCACTCTTGTTCCTCGCAGATAGCCAAGGACACCCACTGTCTGCCCCACTGACCCCACGCCTAGATACTCTGCAAATAGATCTCAGAATGAGGATGCCAGGACTCAAATAACACAAAAGCCCCCCCAAATGTCTGGCAGGGGATGAATGGGTAACAAAATATGGAAGGGCCACACAATAGACCACTGTTCATCCAGAAGGAGGAATGAAGTTCCATGCATACTGCAACACAGCAGAATCTCCAAAGCAGGCTCAGTGCAAAAAGCCTGACACCAAAGGCCACATGTTGTATGAATCCATTTATATGGAAAACCTAGAAAAAGCAAATTGATGGGGACAGAAGGCAGATTGGTGGCTGCCAAGAGCAAGGGGATGGGGCAGTAAGGAGAAATCCTTCAGGGGTACACGATCTCATTTTGGGGTGATGAAATTGCTTCAGAACTAGATACGTGATGCTGGCTGAACACACAGCAAATGGACTAAATGCTACTGAAGTGTTGGCTTCAACATGGTGCATTTGTTGTTATGTGAATTTTGCTCCAATAAAGAACAAAAAGAAAAGCCTATCATAATGCTCCATTAAACCCACACGCCTTCCTGGGGAAAGCTGAGACCCAGGCGCACCACCACCGCTAAGGCACAGTGGGTTCAGAAGATCGGATGCAGCCTGCTTCCTGCTCGGTCCTCCTTGAATGTGGAGGCACCATGTGGGTAGCAGGGGCCCTCATGCAGGATGAGGAAAAGACCAGAGGACCACACCAAGTCAGCTTAGGGGACACTGCTCCTGAGTGTTCTTCCTCCACAAGAATAGATTTGTGTTTGCTTTGGACGCTCTGAAGAGGACCCCTAGGAGGAACCACCTGTGAGCACTCACAGAAAGGAGTCCCCTCAGATTCCCGTCCTGGTGGGAAATGGGCCCAGAAGTAAACCATGGTAATTCATGTTAAGGGCTACACATGAGCTATAACCAGGGCTGTATGAATCCTGACAGGGGCACCTGACCCTCTCGCAGGTGAAAGGGCCCTTGTTTTAGGGAAGCCCTCCTTTGAATGTCGGAGGCAGTCTTTGGGACAGGACAGGAGGAGTTCCTGGAAAACAGGCTGCTTGGGGCAGAGAGGACAGCCAGAGAAAAGGACTGGATGAGACACCTTAGTAGTCTGCACAGGGGCTCCATCACCAGCTGAGCTTTTCTACTGTGCAATGTGCATGGACTGAAAAATATGAATATCCATAATTTCAACCATCAGACCACCCTGCCTGCTGGTCTTCACCAAGGTAATCTACACGAGGGTGGAGAGACAAGGGCAGGAGCCAGAGCCAGTCATACTTCTCCATTTGAGGAAGGCAAAAAAGAGGCCCCAATGCAATGAGAAGAGGACAAGGGCCTCTTTAAGAGGCCCTTTAAGAACACAGGTTCCAGGCAGAGGCTGGAAAGTGGGTTCTCAGGGCATCACTCCTTGTAGGAAGCCTTGTACACAAAGTCAATCAGCGAAGATGCTCGTTATAATGCAGTGCTTTGGGGAGTGGATTTCCTGTTGCTTGTGCTGTTAGCTGTGAGTACCCTTAAGAGAAGAAAAAGACCTGGGTTTCTTTGGATTATGATGAGGCACAAGGCAGGGGAAGGAGGGAGTGAGGCAGAAAGGGACACTAAGGGTCGCATTTCATGCACAAGGCGGTGCTTATGGATCTTGGGAAAAAATGGCCTTTAGAGCAGTTGATGCTTCTGCAAAATAGAGAGCGTGGTGATGCCTGCCCTAAGGTTTTGAATATTACCTAACACCACTTGTGAGAATAGATCTAAAAAATTTCCTTCATTAATGCTTATTGAATCTAGCCTTTCCTCTACCCATGCAAAAAGATCTGCCCTGTGCCCTATTCATGCCAGGCAAACCCTCTCTCTAAGCCAGTCCAAAGTTTGCATCACTGGATCACAATGGTGTGAATAACAGTGTAAGGTCATGTTTCATCGTAGCCTCTCCTGCTTGATCAGAGAAAGGAGCAAGGTGGGTGTTGTGGTGAGCAGAGAGAGACACACATCACACACAGCCTGCAGTTTAAGCTCATTCCTTATGCTGATCAAGATCAAGGGCTTAAAGTGAGGATCGAAAGGCCAAGGGACATAGATAAAGTCAAGAATAACAAATACATACTGCATATTTCCTCTGTGTGTCTTACGCAGTTTCTCCCTAAAGCTTTTACAGCAGCCCCATGACACAGATACACTTGTATTTGTTCTTTTTGACTGATGGAGAGATAGGCCAGAAAGGTAAAGTGATTTTCCCAAAGTCACAAAGCTAGGAAACAGATAGATTCAAGGGTGGAACCCAGACTGATTGCTATTAACCAGAGCTCTTGATTTCTCAGCCTCTCAAAATTCTAGAAAGCCTCTTTGCAAATCCTGGTGGAGAAAAGCCCAGGAAGTAGAGAACATAAACTTACCTTGACAGTCCAGATGATTAAGCTCTATAGTGTTAACACAAAGAAGAGATATTTATATGTTCTTCCTCATGCTCATAGCCCATTTCATTAATTTAAATAAAGTAACGGTGCTCAGCTGTGCAAAGAGGCACAGCTGCCCTGAATCCAATGGCACGAGTGCAGGAGCATTTCTGGAGGGGCTTTCTTGCGGCCAAGTGACATCAAGTGTGACCATTGCAAAGTACAAACAGGATTAAAAGGAAAACATCTGTGCTTTTCAAGACTGCACTAACTCAAGACCAACAAGCTGTGCGTGCATCCAAATGCTTAGTGACTTTTCTGCAGCAATAACTGGCCATCTGGAGTGGGTGTGGATTAGGGGAGATGTAGATGTCCCCAAGACTTTGTCCTTTTGGGAGCACGAAGACATAGGTACAATTCCATAATGTCAATATGACTTAGAGACTGTCCTATCTTTTTTTTTTTAGGCTAGAGTCAGAAGTCATCATATGACCTTCCTCCTGGGAAGAAGTCCTGAGTTGCAGACCAATTTCATATATGCAACACTGTTTTATTAACACGTCTCAGCTCTGACCTTCAAACAAACTTGGCCAGGATTTGATCCTCAAAAGAGAAGAGGAGCCCCATCAATATGCTCAAATGCCTAAAGCTGTTATTATTATTATTATTATTTTGGTTCAATTTTAGGATATGTGCTGCTGAAGCGAGCACATTATTTTGGTTCAAAGCGTCTCATTTTGCATGTGTGTAGGGAACTTAATCAGCAGTGAATGAAGCAACTTTCAGAACATATGGTTTAAGTGCTGCCAAGCTCAAAGGCCAACTTATTACCCCATTATTGTTGTTACTCTTGACTTGAAAGCTGTAGAAGGCCCCTCAGTAAGTCTCTTTCTTGGGGACGCCAAAGCTGGGGAGTCTCTGAAAAGCAAAACCAAATGGTGGGCTCCTGATCACAGGTGCCACTCGAAAAAAGGAGCAGGAAAATATTTTTGTCATATATCAACATTAAAGGGGGACTGTAAAGCATGTTCCAGAATGGCTTTTTCCCCTCCCAACAGAGAAATAGCCCTTGGCGTGGTTTAGAAAACCCACTTTGATGCCTTAAAAATGTAACTTGCTTTTCTTATTCTGGATTTGTTCCTGTCCTGCTTGCATCTGAACCAGTATTTTGGAGGGATGTTTTTCTGTTTGTGCTTCCTTGTTTCAGAGCAGGAAATATGGTTTGCAAAAAGACCTGTTCTCCAAGAGCAAAAGAGAACACGTTTTCAAACTCTTGCTAACACACTTGGTCTGGCAACTTTAACACTCATTTTCTTCCCTTTTTGTCCCCCCATCCCACACCACGTGCACTGTCCATGAACTGTGTGGTCTCGAAAGTGACCTGAGGCACATGTGTGCATGGTAGCCCTACCACCAACTGGCAGAGGTGCCTGTTAAAACAGTATTTACATTTTACCCAGTCCCAAGGGCCTCTCTCAGTGGGGTGTGGCACCCTGTATGTCTGAAACCTGGACAGCATTGAGCTACTGTGACTGTCCACTAGGAGACCAGACCTTCAGGGGAGAATGGTTGTATTTAACCAGAGAAGCACAGAAGCTACTTAGAAATGATGGGTTGCATTTCATCATTGAAAAAATAAAGAAAGGCTTTATAGAGGTTCCTTTTACCCTGTTCACGTACAGATGACCCTTGCATCCTTTAGAAGGCTCAGGTCAGTCATCCTCTCTGAGTCCTAATAGTTCTTTCTGTTTTATAAATGACCAGATCAAAGTATATCGGTGCTCCCAGGGGCTTTCTCTTTAATTGCCTCCTGCCGGATGTGCCTTGGAGGCCCCTGCCTCTCCTTCCTAAATGGCCTTACTGAGATCCTGAAGCCCACAGGGCTGAGGTATCTGCGCCTCTGCAGCAATGTCCTCACTGCAGTGTGGTGTGGGCCCTCTGTGAGACCACGGCTGCAACTGCTGGGTGTTTTATTGTTGGTGGCTCTGCCTCTCCCCAGCCTCCATCTGGATGTCATCTTTCCTGCTCTGACACCTTGGTTCCTTAAAGGAGCCACCAGCAATGATGGATCATGGCTCATTTAGAAATGAGGACTCAGCCAGGCTCCCAGTGCAGCTGGCATAGTTAGCCTTCCTGTGAGCCGGTCCCTCAAAGTTTTTGCAGATGGGAGGGAAAGGGGGCTACTTCGAGGAGGGCTGTGCTCTCCTGAAAGCCCCCAACTGCTTTGTGTCTACTCTAGGAAAAGCCATTCTAAAGAACGTGTGAAAAGATGAGAAGATTGACCTTTAAAGATAGTAGTTCTAAGACTATGGTTCCTAATTTAATTTTGAACTTGGGAAAATCCATTTATTTCTATAGAAACATGCATTCAGTTCCTACTTGTGCTTGGCAAGGTACTGAGACTCAGCTGGACAAGGAGATTTTCACCTTGTCTTCAGGGGACAGAATCCAGAGAGGGGTTCACCCACTTGCTCATTCAATGCCTGTTTATTGAACACCTAATGTGTGCTTGGACTTGCTCTGGGGATGAGGGTCATGAATAGTGAAAAAAGGTAGCAAAAATCATTCTGGTAGGAGATAGGTTTTCTTTTTCAAATAATCACACAAGGTGTGCAATTATAAAATGTGATAGGCACAATCAAGAAATGTGTCCTAAAGACACCTTTCTTATGGCCAGTGCCTGAAGCCCCAGCTACTTGGCAGGCTGAGGCAGGAGGGTCACACGAGACCAGAAAATTTAGGCCAGCCTGGGCAACATAGCAAGGTACTCTCTCAAAAACAAAACAACAAGTGGAGCATGGTAGTGCTCACCTGTAACATCAGCACTCTGGGAGGCCAAGACAGGAAGGTTCTAAGTTCAAGGCCAGCCTGGGAAACTTAATAAAACCCTGTCTCAAAAAAAAATACCCTGGGCGTCCAGCTCAGTGAAAGGCCCTGGGTTCAACCCCCTGTACTGAAATAACAAGAAGAGGGAGAGGGAGAGTGACAGGGAGAGGGAGACACTCTCCCTGGGGTTCTGTATCCAGCTGAACTGTCACTCGGCAGTGACGACAACAGACATTTTCAGATGAGAAGTAAGGAGAGTTTATCACTGGCATATACACCCTCTCAGTGAGCACAGAAGAAAGGCGAGAAGAATGAGAGACAAAGAAAACACAGATATTCACAAAACACACTGACAGTGCAGTGAACCGCTACGCTTAAATTCCTAAAATGGTATTTTAAAATACTACATTTAGTTTAGTGGGGTGGTGGACACCTGTGATCCCAGCACTTTGGAGGCTAAGACAGGGGGATCGCTGTGAGTGTTACATAGAGAGAGTTCAAGTTTAGCCTGGACTACATCGTGAGACCCTGTCTCCAAAAACCAAGAAACAAGCGAAGAAAGAAACAAACTATTTTTTGTTTTAACACAGCAAAAACTATAATTACTGAGATAGTGAAATAGAAAACCAAGGTAAAAGAGAAGTAACTTTTATATGAAATTGATAGTTTTATAGAAAAATATGGACTCAAAACTATTTTTGGAATAATAAACATGCCAACAGCCATTAAAGAAATTGGATCTGCACTCAGAAGTACTCTCTATATATAATTTGTATAAAATGCAATTTATAAATTACTCCTATAACCCATTCCAGCCCCCCCCCGACACACACACACAAGCTAGAGATGTGTTACAAGGGACCGCTAATGAAATTTCAGGGACTAAAGAGCATCTTAGGAAAATGGCATGAGAGGTTAGAAAAAGAAAGAAAAGTAGGGAGACAACATCATACAATGAGTATTATCAGGATGCCACAATAAGAGAAAGTCTAGGCACCTCTGTGCTATCAGCTACCACTCCGTTACATGCAGGAACACATTACATTCATTATATGCAGGATCAGGTAGAGACAGGTGAGTGATATCCATTGTCTTTTATACTAAACCACACGTTATAGTAAGAGTCTTGTCCACTAACCCAGTCTCACCCTAGGCCTACACAAAACCATATCAAAAGCTGGAATTTCAGAGATAAGCTCTATCAAATCCACCCTGATCCATGCAAATGCAGTTACTAATAACAGCATCACTAAAAATGAGAAACCGGAGACAGGTCCAAACGGTATGCCCAGCAACAGGTAAGGTGAGAACCATGTCAAGCAAACCAGATAATCTGAATCCTGACTAGTAAGAACACCCTGAATTTAGATTCTGAATATACATCCTGACTAGTGAGGAGATCACAAATCTAGATCCCAAATCTAGATCTGGAATAGTAGGGAGATCTTGAATCTAGATCCCAAATTTAGATCCTGAATAGTGAGGTGATCCTGAGTCTAGATCCTGAATAGTGAGGAACCAGCCACGTGCTGGCCCTAGAATCAACATACACCTATCTACAGCCCCTGAAACAAGTTAGGAAGTGAGAATACATCCAAGGTAACAAGGCACAACAGACAGCAACCAAACATATTTACACCAAGTGTGAATATATTCATTTTAAAAGAACTTGGAAGTACAAAACATGACATATATAAATTAAATAAAAACTTATGAATTCATTTGAAAATTATCTTTCAACATAATTATAATGATGTACAAGTGTAGATAATATAATCTTTAAAATAATAGAACATAATAACTGTCTTCTAATTGGTAAATTAAATTCAATCCCAACATGTTTTCTTTGGCAAATTCCCAAGTTTATTTGAAATGTTATGATGGACACAAGGCCAGAAGTAGCCTAAGAATTGTTGATCAAATATGAGGGAACTTGTTCTCATTATATATCAACATTTATACAAAGATTTCAGGCTTAAAGCATTTCAATAATAAGCCAGATGTGGTGGCACATGCCTGTAATCCCAGCACTCTGTGAGACTGAGGCAGGAGGATTCCAAGTTTGAGCCCAGTTGGGGCAACTATTACCTGTCTCAAAGTAAAAACTAAAAAATAAAGATGTTGAGATGTAGCTTAGCGTAGAGGCCCTGGATTCAGACCCAAAGACCCCCCACACACACACACTCTACATTGTAGTAAGAAGAACTGACTGAGAACTCAGTGGAATAGAATAGGAAGAGCAGAGATGAACCAATGTGTGTAGAATCTAACATTATGAATGAATGGTGATGTAATAGAAAATGCTCCCCCCCCAGTGTACTTCGGTTTCTTAGTTGCCCAGGTAATAGTTCCTGTTACAGTTTTGGTTGGTCCCGACTCTTAGAAATGGCTGGTCCCTGTGATGCACAGCTGGTCACTATGATGCACATTGTATAAACCAATCCCCAATTGACAAGCCACACTGCCTCTGCACTTTCTGCTTGCTTATCCCATATAAGCCTTGCACCCCAAGAGATCAGAGCCTGATATTCTGGGAATGACCCTAATCAGTGCCCACTGATGTAAACAAACCTGCTTCCAAATCCGGGGTGTCATTTTGGTGTTTCTTCTTGCTGTTGCAGTGAAAGCATGTGAGAAGGTTGATAATACATATAAAAATGGTTCCCACTCTATAATATATGCAATAATAAAATCTAGGTGGACTAAAGACTTACATGTAAAAAACTATAGTGGAAAACATTGGATAGAAAATATCTGTTTGGCCTGCATGCAGGAAAGATGTTTTTAAGAAAGACACAAAAAGTGCATATTGTAAAGAAAAAGATGACACTTGTGACTATTATAAAATAAAACCTTTGTAAAACTGAAGACAAAGTAACAGAAGACATAGATGAGAAGTAATAACTGATTCAAGTGTGGTTTCCAGAATGTATGTGGAATCCCTACAAGTAAAGATGGAGAAGGAGAGGGAGAAGGAGAGAGAGGGGGAAGGAGGAGGAAGAAGAAGTTTAAAAGGAGGAAGAGGAGAAAAGAGGAAGAAAAGGAGGGTGAAGACCTCAATAAACAAATGAATAAGATGAGCAAAGAAAATGAACCAATATTTATTGACATGGAAATCTATCCAGAAAACAAAGACCAGAAAAAGTACTCCATCTCACCTGGAATGAACAATTACAAATAAAGGCAACACAGTATTGTTCCCCGCCCTTCTGTAGGCAACGCTATGAAATATGACAATGCTAAGAGTGGAATCAATGGAGCTAGGGTGAAACTCTCAAAGACTCTGTGGGCTTTTGAGGACGACTGGGCAGTGCCAACCTCCTGACACAACGGGGAAGGGCTCATCAGCGCAGAAGCTCTGGGAACCCCGTCCTTTAGGGTCTTCATGGAGATTCAGTTACCTTGGCATGATAAACTCAGGCATTAGTCATGGGTGGTGAGGACTGTGGAGAGTGAGACTCAGCAATGCCCGCATCTCAACCCCTGGCAGCCCTTCCAGTAATCAGCCACCATGCTGACACTGTAAAGGGGCTCAAGGAGAAGCACAAAGTCATGGATGGTTGAGAGCAGCTTGTGATGAATAACAAGCGAGCCTCCTCTCACCCACATTCCTCATGAAGTTCCAAGGAGTTTACAAGGAACAAAGAAGCAACAAAGAACAAATGTTTCTTGCTGTGTCATCTAGTTGGTAGACACCATGTTATTAGCTAGTAATGATAATGTAACGTTTGGTTGTAGTGATAGAGTCCTGTCTGTGCAAGAATTTCATCTCTCACATAAGAAAGAAAGTCTGGGGCTGGTGTGAAAGCTCCACAAAGTCACCAGGAGCCCGTTCTCATCTCTCTTATTCTGTCATTCTAAGCAAGTAGCTTCTCGGGACTGCATCACCATATGTTTCAACACAGCTGCTGGAGCCTCAGCTATCAGACTCCTATCCTAAAGGGAGCAGGAAAAGGGAAAAAGGCAAAAGGGCAGGTCTCAGTCAGCCCGCTTTAAGTCTTTACCTGGCCAGTCATACTGGTGCATACCTGTAATCTCAGCACTCTGTGAGGCTGAGGCAGGAGGATCACAAGTTTGAGCCCAGCTCGGACCACTTAGTGACTTAACAAGAACTTATCTCAAAATATAAAATAAAAAAGGGCTGGGGATATGGCTCAATCCTTACTACCACCATCTCCCAAAGTCTTCACTTGTATTCTGCATATATCATCATGGCCAGAATATATGCATGGCTACACTTGTGAGCAGGGAAGGGAGGGAAATGCAGTTCTTCCACAGGGCATGTTGCTGCTTTGAATGAATGTGGAGTCCTCTCACTAGGCAAAGGAGAATGCACTTAGAGAGCAATTGCACTTTTTGCCATTTGGCTTAACTACTTATCTTTAGGAGAATGGGTAAATAAATTGCCATATATTTGTGTAAGTAGAGTACTATATAGTGGTTAAAATGAAAGACATAGAGCTACATGAATCTGTGTAGAAAATTCTCAAAGCAAAATCTGTTTCCTGAAAAGGTGAGTTGCAGAATGATTCAAACAATAAGACATTATATATATAAAGTTTAAAAGCCCACAAAACAACACAACCTATCTTTTATGGCTACATAAATACATATCCTGGAAAAGGAGGAAAAACATGGAGGAAAATGAAAAATTCTAAGTGCAGCATACTGGTTATCTCTGGAGAGGGAGGCAAGAAACACGATCCGAACCAGTACAATAAGGCTTCCCTTCTACCTACAATGCTTTATTTCTTCAAGAAAAATTCAGAGGAAACTGCAAAAATAGTGAGACTTGTTAAACTGGGAGTATACAGCATTTAACTCTTCTCAGTGTTTCTGTATGCTGGAAATTTTCATAGTGTATGGGTTTGAGGAATAGAGAGGACAAACACACCTAATAAGTGTGTAACTTAATAAGATGTAACTTTCATAGAGAGAATTCCCAGGTCTCCAGGGTACAGTTTGATGAATCTCTACAAAACAAACATGGTACAGAACCCAGTCTTCCAGAAGTTTCCTCTCAGTGACAGTCCCAGCAAAGAAAAGCAAATACTTGATTTCCATCACCATCAACTGCGTGTCATTTATAGACTTTTGTATGAATCATCTAGCAGGATCATCTAGTATTTTCTCCTTAACAGCTGAGTTTAATTTTTAAACATTTAGGAAGTTCAACCAGAGAAATCCTACCTTCTGTTCAATTTTGCAAATTTGTGTCTTCAGTGCTAATCCAATCAGACGACAGGACCATGTGTTCATCACAGGGAGAACTTCATTCCTAAATCTCAGCCCCAGTCCTGCAAAGGAGGAGAAATGAGGTCTAAGTTTGGGATGGTTTTCTGTAACCATGGCTGTTCAGGGAGCTAGTGTCCTGCCAGCAGATGCACATGGGTTTGACGGTGTTCCTAAATCCCCTCCTGGCCCTCGGTTTCCTGTTTCCCTCCCTTGCCTGATGTCTGCTTCAAATAAAATAACAAACCAAGTGTCAGGGGCTGCAGGAAAAGCTCTGGAGAATGGTCTCATCTCAGCACCTAGACAGCTCAGTGAGGGTGTTAACATAATTACAGTTGAAAAGGGAGTTGTAGGTGTTATTTTTAGACACGTGTCCACAGTTTGCTTATTTTAGGGGTCTTTTATTCCCATTCCTAGATTATTGCCACAAACCCCCAATTACATAGAACAAAACACATAGCTAATTTTAGAATAATTTTAGGTTGATCTCACTTCCTCAGGGATTTGCAGTGGGATGGCCCCTTGTGGTTTTATCTGTCTTTTGAAAGATTTCATGTTTTAGAGCAGGTTTAGGTTCACAGTAAAACTGGGCAGAAGGCTCAGAGTTCCCTTCTACTCCCTGCCCCTACACATGCATAGGTTGCCCCAATATCAGGATCCTCCACAGTCAAAGAACCCACACTGACACATCATTATCACCCAGAGTCCATAGTGCATCGGAATTCACCCTCAGTGTTGCACATCATATAGATTTTGACAAATATGTAATAACTTGTATTATAGACATCCTTATAGTAACCTACGGAGTGGTCTCATTGCCCTAAAAGTCCTCTGTGCTTCCAGACAGCAGGTTTTTTGTGTTTTGCTTTGGTTTTGGTTTATGGGGTGGTTTTTGCAGCACTAGAGATTAAACCCAAGACTTTGAACTGAGCTACATTCCCACTGATTTGCAAATATATTTTTATTTCATGATAGATTCTCCCTTAATGGCTAAGTTGCCCAGGCTGGGCTGGGACATACAAACTGACCTCAGCCTCACAGAGTATTGAGATTATAGGTGTGCACCACAGCATCCAGATTCTGCCACCATTTTTGTTTTGTTTTCAACATTAACTCTTTTGCAATGTTTTTTGCCAAAATGTTCAGATTACTAACAGAGTGATAGCATGTGTTATAATAAAAGGCAAGGGCTACAGACACACATGGGCGGGGTCTCTCTGCTGGACTGGGAATGGGCAGCTCTCTGCAAGTTTTCTGACATGTGCTCTGTTCCCGGTATCTCCAGTGTTGGTGGCGGGTTGAGCTCTATCTACTTGCTCAGCATGGGAGGGAGCCACAAGATGGGCCTCTGTCCCTGGGCAGCCATCATATCTAGCCACCTGCTCCCATCGACTACTCACAGCTCCCTGGAATCTGTCAGTGCAGTGAATGGACCTGTGATAGTCTGATCCAAGCTACAAAAATAATGGAGGCTGATAGGAAACACATCCCTGCATACATCACACAGAACATAGCAGAATCCCATTTGAAGTGATTCATCTTTCACTTCCACGTGGCCATGTAGTTTTATCTGCAGCCCTGTGAGTGTCCCTGTTGCCAGTGAGGTTAATCAGAGGCTTGCCTGCCCCTGGTGGATTTCCTGGGAAGATGGGTCGTGAAAGATGACAGTCTGAATTTGACTGCCAGACTCATTTGCCCACACAGTGTGACCCTACTCCCAATTTAGCTAAGAGGCGTGTCCACGGTGGGCTTTTTGGGGCGTTAATTATCCAGGTAACACAAAGCATCCAGAAGCTCAAAGATGCTCTGAGAAACGAGGCAATTAACAGTTGTATCTGCAAGTAGGAAACAGACTTGCGATGCTGATGGGGGTGAGGGGCAATGTTTGTTGCCTTAGTGAAGCCAACTCGTTATCTGTGCAAGGGAGATGGAGAACTGAGCTTATTTCAACCAAGAAGCAAAAATGCAGTAGAGTTCATTCCCCATTCTGTTTAACCTGAACTGCGCTCAAAGATAGCATCTATTTGCTTGTGATTCCCCTTTGACTTCAGAAGCCAGAAAGAATCACGACTTGAGGATGGTAGGATGGAGGATCAGCACAGGGCTGATGAGATGCCAGCTGAATTATGGAGACTCCATCCAGGAAAGGGGGAGTCAGCGTGCTTGAGGATTCAGCCAAGGAGAATAGTGGAAACCAATAAATTATTTTGGCTGCTGAGAATAAGGACCTGTTGGTGGAAAAGGCTCAGAATGGAGTGCCTGAGAAGGAAGAAGGAGAGTGTTGAGTCGGATTTTGATTTGGTGCCAGAGCCTCTAAAGTTGTAAGAGACAGCTGGTGTGGCTGCCACTGCTCTAGTCCTCTGTCTGCAGCTCCCTGAGGCCACACAATGCTGTCCAGCTTTCGCCTCTGCCACCTGGAGTTAGGAGAGAAAAGCTTCTTGTTAAATCCTGAGTGCATTGTACATGTATCAAACCTCAGATCTGTGAATGTGTACTGCACCAAGGATTAGCAGACAACAACATGCCACTAAAAGCTAAGGAGAAAAAAGCAAAACAAAACCCAAACCTCAACCCACTGAAGCACACGGGCACTTTCACAGAGTTCTCCCCAAGCCAAAGACCTTGCACTTCCGATCTTGTCAAAATCACCACTAATTAATACCTTCTCACTTTCTACTGAAAGGAAAACACTTTACAATTAAGTCAGGCAAGCCTGTACATAATCACTCTAACACCTTCTATGTATGTTTTGAAACGTGCCCTCACATTTCATGATCCGTTTATTTTACAAGATGGGTAAACTGCAGACAATTACGGTGATAATATGGTTGAGGCGTTTGTTTTTATCTCTTTGCAGTAAATTGTGGTTGTTCAAGCCTTTTCAGTAATGGTTTCCACCGCTCTCTCCATTCCTTCTTACCACCTGGCAGTAAATACATTTTTTTTTTTAAAAAGACTGTTGGTTTATTATAATTATATCACCTACTCAACAAGCAATATAATTAAATAATTTCTTGGTAAGCATGATTCAATTAAATTAATTACACTATCACAGATATTCTATGGTACGTGCCTTCGAAAATGTAGTGTTAGGCATATTAGGTCTGTTGTGTGTCATTTTTCTCCATGTAGGCGAAGAGTGCTATGTGGATAATTGAGCAGGCAATTTTGCTTTTGAAAGATGCTATCAAAGGACATAAGGATTTAATTTTGGACATTTTATTAGAAGACAGCGCACTCCACATGTAATTCTCAAGTGCAAGTTCGGCAGGTGATGTGCTTCAGAGGTTTGTGAGCAGCTGTCAGGAAGATCCAAAATCACAGCCAGGCTCTGGGGACAGTTCACCCACAGAGAGAGGGCATCTTTGCATCTTAGACTCATTCACTTGATTGCCTGTTCCTTCCGAAATGTCCTTAGGCCTCCTTGGCTGGAGGCATCCTAGGACTTCTGAAAAGGGGCACCTTGGGCAGGCTGTTAGTTGAGGTGTAAAAGGATTAAGACTTGAAGGTGACATCTCTGTTAGCTTAATCTCCCTAAAAACTCTCTAGCTGGTTGAAGATGATATCCTTATATCTTTTGCCTGTTGTTTCTTTCCTGGGGGTGCTCTCAAAATGTATTTCAAGAAAACAATTTACTAGTGTGATTTAAAGATTGTTTCCCAAATTCTCACCTCTGGAAAACTTAGCAGGAAAATATGGTAACGTGCAGAGAGCCTTCTCCCACAGTGACATGAGTGGCCTCTCATTAATGAGGTTAGGGAAATGTGGAAATAGACTGCCATTTGGGGAAAGTGAAATGAAATAGACTCTCTTCCGTCACTGCCTTCTAAATTTTGAACTCACTGAGCATGACCACTGCAAAAGCTATCCTTTAAGACCCACTGACATGTGGGAGGAAGAAATCTGGGATTTGGCTTTTTCTAAATCCCTTCCTCCTTCTTAGTCCCCTACAGCTGTCATATGGGGTCTGAAGAGGGTGACACCTCTAAATGATGGTTGCTATGGACAATAATGACAACTCAAGTCTGGCTGTAGAACTCAATACTTTACACAGCAGCTTTGCAAATATTGGCTAATTTGTTCATGATCCCAAGATCCCTAGCACTTAGCAGCTGTGCTAGTAGGTGAGTGGGGCGTGTGTTGGGTTTGATTTAGTCTTTTATAATCAAAGCAAAGGGAGATCTAATCATTCTGCTTTGTAGAACTTTCTCTGTCCATCTTCCTCCCTCTCCGCTCACTCCAAATCTGGAGCTCTGCAGAGATCCTGGTCAGGCTTTATTTGGGTGTGATTCTTTTTGGCTGAGGTGCTTTCCATTGCAGTTCACAAGGTCCCAACAAGATGCCAGGAGGTGATCACTTCCTGCTTCTCTTGGGATCGTTCATTCTGAAATGTGATCTGTTCCATTCTTCTTCGATCCTTGTTACTGATGGAGGAGCAGATTTATACTGCAGCCAGCACAGCTGTTCTGTGACTCATGGGAATATCATATTTAGCATGTTTTCCCCAGTGAAATGTATTTATTTAGATGACACATAATGCTGTTTAAAAGCCAAGTCTGCTTTGCTCTTAAACTCAGCCTTGTGGAAGAAAACAGAGGAGAGAAAAAGGCAGAATGATCTCACTTGGAAGAGCCAGCTGGTCAGAGAGTTCTTTTGGGCCATTCGTACAATGAGATTTTACTGGAAATGGAAACAGCAGAGAAAGCAGCCCTGGGTTCTGAATGATGGGGGCATAAGAAATAGGAATTAGCCTCCTAACCAGCTCATCCTAAGCATTTGTGGCTCGCAAATATTGCCACTGGACATGTGGGACCACTGATTGCACACAAGTACTCTGGAGAGCAAAACACAGTCATCTACTACTTGAGTTGATGGATCATCTTGGGAATTGATAGCAGCATTATGGCTTTTATCCTCTCTGTAGGTCTCCTCTAGAAGGTAAAAAGGCCATTAGCCCTGAACTAGCCAGATGGCTCCCTCAGATGATAGCAGGCTTTCCCCTTGACCTCCCCCTCTGAATTTATCTGTTTCTAGGCTTGGCATCGCTAGGTCTCACTGAACTAAGGCTCCGAGCATCCTCCCAAATATAGGGAACTGGGGCAGAATGTACTGATGAAGTTAATGTGTAAGCATTGAGCAACCCTCCCATTTTGTTTTTGATTTTCTCCTTGGTGATGTCTGGACCTGGTAACTGGGATAGCAGCACGCTCAGGGCTGTCTTCAGGAACACCCATCTTATGACATGCATTCCTTTGAGCTTGCTCATATTCAGTCTCATCTCCCTCCTTCCCACCCACTTGCACAATCTTAAGATCTCCCTGCTTTCCTGTCAATTTCCCCTCCCTTGTCCTTTCATCTATAAACCTAGAGCTTTCCCCAATCCTCTCAAGCTCCACCTTTTCCAGCTCTATAAAAGAATATTCAATAAAACTGGGGCTGCACTGGTCTTTCATGAGTTTTGCTCTTTACATTTCTCTATAGAAAAAAGCCTGTCTCTATTTTTGGTATTTGTTCCCTGATCTCTAACCCTTAGTTTCCCCCACTATCATGCCACCACCAGATATCAAGAAGAATACGGATGTGTTAATCAAGATCAGAAAAGGTGCTCAATAGATTGGCGGCTGACTATGAATAACAAAAAGGAACTCAGATACTGGTGCAACACAGGAAGCAGCCTTTCTCTGCTTGGATCACCTTTCAATCTTCATAGAATTGGGCACGGATATAGGCTATAGGAGAGCCTGTCAATCAGAGGCCACCCTTTATTTTCCCTTTTCTACCCACTTCAAACACAGGGGCCTGGACTCCAGTTCCTTGTTTCCTGTATGGTCAAAGTCAGGAAACTGTGACATTATTCTGTGGATGGATTGGTGACGACAGTGACGATGATGGGAATGATAATGATTGTGACGACGTTTGTGACGTTGGTGATGAAGGTGGTGCGGGTGACTTGGTGGCGGTGGTGATACTGGTTATGATGGTGATGTGGGTGAGGACGGTATCGATGGTGGCAGGAGTGATAACGATTATGTTGGAGGTGATGAGACTGACGATGATGTGATGATGGTGATGGTCAGATGACAGGACAGCGGTGGTGGTAATGATGACAGCGTTGATCACGATTATGGTGGTGGTGGTGGTGGTGGTGATATGGTGGTAGGGATCACGGTGACGTTGGTGGTGGCAGTTAGACGATGGTGTTGCTGACGGCGGTCATACTGGCGGTGATGTGATCCATGATGATGATGGTGGCGGTGGTGGTGCAGAGAGTGACGTGAGTTACAGCGCTCGCCAAGGGGATGATAACAGGGGTGGTGGTGATGAAGAGGAAGATGGAGGTGATGGTGACACTGATGCTGGAGATAGCAGTGGTCAATAATGCAAGGCACAGTTCTGAATGGTTTTCATATAACAGCTCCTTCAATCCTGGGGTCATCCTTATCAATCAGATATGATTGTCATGGACAACTCCATTTTATGGAAATTGAGGCACAAAACTGTTAGATATCTTGCTGAGGGTGACACAGCAGAACCAGGATTAAGACCTAGATAGTCAAACCGTGCAGTTTATGCTCTGAGTCTTGGGGGTGGTAAATCTAGAAACAAATGATAATTATGTTAAATGATGCCTACAGGTAACAAGGTTGGGCCAGAAGGTGAGGAAACAAACTCCCGCCCTGCCATACCTTTGCTCATAAGGAACTCATGATGAAATAGCAGGATGATTTGGAGAAAACAGGTAAGGGGGCCTGGAGCCTTATTTTTGGACCTCCTCATAGGCCCTCTGCTGTTGCCCCAATGGTTCCGCTCCCAAAGCCCTTAAGGCTCTGCAGGATCCAGCTGCAAAGCTCACTGGTCCCAGAGGTAGCAGATAATACTGGCCACCATTTATTACCTATCTGATATCTTCCAGGTACTTTTCTTGCCAGTTTTAATCCTCAAAACTACCTTCAGGGTGAGGTGTCATTATCCCATCTTACAGGTGAGGAAACTGAGGCTCATGCAAACTTTGCAACCAGCCCAAGCTCACATAGTCTAAATTGGTGGCAGAGCTGGGATTTGAGCCAACACGGAGTGACTCAGAAAACCTACTCATTTCCAGATAGATCGGCTGCTTGTTGTACATTACCCTGATGGAAATTAGACCCATCAGTTTCCCTTTGTGTGTACACTGACTCACTCTTTCAAGCCTCAGAGGACTTGGGCTCAGCCATCAAGTATGATTTCTCTGGGCAGCACCTGTGTGGCCGCTCTTGCTCCCACACCCCATGCGTTTCCCACCCGGTAGGTTATTTTTAAGCCTACAGGCTTCTCTTCTTTATTTTGACTGCCACTAGCTTGATCCAGATGGAGGCTGAGAGCTGACTCATCTGTGCTATAATTCCCCAGGCCCTGCTGAGGCGCTCTTATGGCCGGGGTCACATCTGTGAAGTGACATCCTCTCCAATACAGCAGCCATTTGCACTGACAGGTCCCACACTCCTGCCAACCAACCATCCCCATTTCATCCATGAGGTCTTGTGGCTCTCTCAGGTGGATGCCATCTGCTTACAGTGATCTATCTGCACTCCCTTCCTCCCCATCTGGCTTAGAACCTTCTGGTATTGACTATAGTTTGATCTAGTACTTGTCTGCTGTAGGAGCTATTCAAATTGCTCTGTAAACCAAGGCAGGAAGTCCATTCAATCCATTAACTGCTTTCTTTTCATCCTTTCCCTATAAGGTATATTTATTAGTTATACTACCCTTTCCAAAGATGGAAAGCCAGTGGTGCTAGCACACTGTGCCCTCTTAGTAGGATACCGACCTTGTGCTGTGTTCAGGAGTTGTGTTGCTCTGTGATTGAGTGTATCAGCTTTACAGGCACACTGGCCTGAGCCAAAACCCTGGTTCTGCCACCTCCCACCTATAGAGCTTGTCTGGCCAGTATCATGTCCTGTTCCTCTGGGGAAAAGCTCCTCCTGTGACCCCGTCATCCCTGGTGGTCCTTCTGGGGATTACCAGTCACAGTGCACAGTCTCTTTGGTGATGGTGATTGATCCAGGTATGGGTCCACCAGTACCCTTCCTTGAAGTCTTTCTAAGTAGAGGCCATGTGGGAGTCCCATATTACTCCTCTGGATAATCTTAGAGCTCTTTATTGGCCTTTTTGTTGCTTCTTCAATACAGAAGGCATGTTTGAAGTAGGTTAGAATGATGTCAATACACACAGGGCATGAAAATCAAGAGGCAGGGATAAAAAGAGACATAGACAATGATAAGAGAGTTGGCATCCCCAGAAAACAAGTACTGTGGTCTCTGGCCCTTGCCTTTCCATTTATGTGAGCCAATAAACCCTTCCTTGTTTGCTTGAGCAAATGTGATTTAGGGTCATTTTGATTGTAATCAGAGCCCAGACCAATGCGGCTCCCAACTGAGTTTCCTGCTGAATCTCTGGAAGTCTTTTTTCCTTAATCTCATGGAAAGGTCTCTTCTCATGTGACTGGTTTCAGTCTCTTGTAAGCTACACAACAAAGACTTGGCAGCCCAGTTACATCTGGCTAGGCGTCAGAAAATCCACTTCTATCTGGAAAACATTTTGCTTCTTTTAGTGATCCAAATGACTTAAAAGCATTCTCACATTCTGTGTCTCACAGTGTTACCAGCCACCCTTTGAGGCAGAGTCTGCTTATGCAATCTTCAGTCCTACTGTGTGCCAGTGTCTGTGGTTGGCACTGGGTATACACCGGTAAGACAACGTCTCACTTTCAGGAGCTTGTAGCCCAGAGGGGGAAACAAACAAGTGAGTACATAGTCTATCTCAGGTCATAGTGAGTCCACTGAACAACCAATGGTGAGCAGAGATGCAGTGAATAGTAGACCAGGTGGCCACAAGAGATCCTTTCTGAATAGGTGGTCATCTTCTCACCCTTCATGGGCATATCCCTCTCTCCAAGGCTTGGAGTCTGTGATCTGAGGTGTATGTGCCAAGTTTGCATATCATGTCACTTGCAGTGAGTTTTCTCATTTTAAATAGTCACTTTATTTCTGATTTTATTAATAGTCTTTGTTTTTCTTCTTAAAGAGGACTGTCCTCCTGACCAAATATGCCTCCTTCCCATAAGAACTGGGATCAGGCTCTGTACTGGGGTCCTTTAGCCCATTTTGAAATGAAAAACTGAATCTTGAAGAGGTCAAAATAAATTGACAAAAACCAGATCAAAAGCTGGACATGGTGGCTCATGCCTGTAATCCCAGCATTCTAGGAGGCTCAGGCAAGATGATCAGAAGTTCAAACCCAGCCTAGACAACTTGGTGAAACGCAGTCTGAGAGTAAAAATTAAAATGGGCCAGGGATGCAGTTTAGAGTGAAGGCCTTGGGTTTAATCTCCAGTACTACCAAAGAAAAGGCAAAATGAATTGGTGATGAGGCAGTATTTAACCAATAAGCTTTCTTAAGATAATCCTCTTGCTTTTGTAGTTATTCACTTTTTTTGATGTCATCTTCATGGTTTTCTAAAGCTTACCTTTGGCTGTATTATCCTTCTAAACAGAGCCAGTAAGTAGCTAAAATAATCTTGAGTGTGTGCTTTCCCCCTGGGATATGGAACTTGCTCTGTGCTTAGAAGGTGATCTTCTTTGCTGGGAACACATGCATTTGCAGTGAAAGAATAGAAGAATGTACTTCATTCTAGGAGAGGCATGATGGCATAATTAGAAGTGAAGAATGATCAGCCTGATAGAGGAACAAAGAGTGAGAGGACAGAACAGCAAGCTGTCAACTCTGTTAGTATTGAACTGTTAACACTAGGGCAGGGATGGTGAACCTTTTAGAGCGTTCAATGATAACAAACAGCCAGCTGTGGCATGTGTGCCATAGGTTCCCCACCACTGCACTAGGGCAAAAGTCTGTGTACTCACTGTATTATTCTTTCAACTTTTCTATAAATTTGAAGATTAAAAATAAAAGCCACGGATCTCCAAAGTCACTTGGCCTTTACTTTCTGCTCAGTGAGCTATTTGGCCAACCTATACCTAAGCTGTGGGCATAAATGGTTCCCATCAGTACCAGGATCATTGGGTCACTTTGCTAACACCAGTTAATATTATACCTGTCATCTCCATCTGCAGCATGCTGATGTGAGTAATGCATGCAGCAAAGCCTTTTCTTTCCATGAGATGAAATTTCCGCTTGGGATTCTCTAGCCCGTCCTATCATTGGGAACATCCAGATACCTCACTGCTAATCATATCATCCCTGTCCCAGCAGGCCTCCTCCATCTACTTACCTGACCTCTCCTTTTATTTAAATTTGGTCTAGAATTCCATCTTATTAATTGTTCCCTTGCTACCAGGTCTCTGAGACACTAGCTTTGGTAAGATCTTCATTTATAGCCAGAAATGGTTGTTTATGCCTATAATCCCAGAATTCTAGGAAGCTGAGCCAGGAAGATTTCAATTTCGAGCCCAACTTGGGCAACTTAGTGATTTAGCAAGACCTTATATCAAAAGAAAATTTAAACAAATAAAATTAAAATAAAAAGGGCTGGAGATGTAGCTTAGCTTAGTGCAGAGGCCTGGGTTAAATCTATAGTAACACACACACACACACCAAACACTCTCCATTTGCTGCCAGTGTCCAAGTGTCCACATGAGCTATCTTATTTTTCAGGCTCCTGGGTTGGGATAGATAATCTGGCCTTGTTTATCTGTTTGTTCTCTGCCCACCTAATGCCTCATTGGATGGGTCAGATTCTGTCTATTCCAATTATATGTTTAAGAAGGTTACAAGGCTTTCTCCTGGCTTCTATAACAAAGCATCATCAATCTTTATCACATACTTAACCCACACTTCCTGGCTTTCTCCCATTTTATTTTAAGTTTAGAAAATCTACTGTAATAAATGGCGGATCTCTTTACACTCTTGTAATACAACCTATTAATTGAGCTGGGATGTGAGAAGAATCATTTATATGATAATTCATTGTTTCTCTACACTGTAAATTCTTTGAGGACAGAGACTTATTTTGTCTCTTTCTCTGACCCTTACACAATGTCTGATACATAGTAGGAATGCAATAAATGTTCATTGAGTAGAAGAAACATCTCTATTGCTATAACCCTAACCCTCTGCTAATTGGACCATCATTCAGAGGGAACAAGCCATTCCCACTGAGACATCAGATGGTTAACAATTCATAAAGACCTTTCTGGCCTCTATGCCTTCAATGTCATTGTTAAGCAAAGAGAAGTTGTCAGGAGCCATTTCTTGCTCAAGGCATCAGAAAGAAAAGGGGATATATTCGAAGCAGCATGTGTTTCTTGAGCTGCTCCTGGTCAAGTCCTTTTGCTTTCACTCAACAGATTTTATTGGGAGCCATGGAGTCAGGCTCTGTGCCATGGTTAAGAGATGAAGGAGCTCCCAGCATCTCCTCTGATTGCCTTTAAGGAACCCCTAGAATCTTCGGGGAGGATACAAGTGACAATCAGGCAGAGCCGAACAAAATAAGAGCTGCAAGAAGAAAGGTGAACATATTACCCAGAGCCTCACTTCCAAAATGTTTTTTCAACTCTTCCTTTAAGAAATCTGTGAAATAATGAGGACAACAATACTTGTAGAAGTTGTTACAATGACAAAACATTTTGACAAGATGTAGAGCCTCAAAACATACTCCTCGTTCCATACAGGGGGAAATCAAGACTCGTTTTCCTCCCTAAACTAAGAGAGAAAACAGCCCAGCCCACAGCCCACAGCAGGTGGTAGCCCAGCTAGGACCCCACCTCATGCTTCCCCACTGGGTGACCCTGTCAGCGGGAAGGAGCATGAGGCCCTGGTTCTCAGTGCTGGTTGACCATCAGACTTTCCAGATCTCCAAAACTTCCGACTCAAATGGCCAATGGGCATGCTGCTTCTAAACCGCCAAGGGAAATCAATGAGAACCACTGGGTTGTAATATCTTCTTATTCTATAGCGTTTAAGCCTTCACGGGTGATGGTCGTGCTGACCCTGGAGGTGCTCTCCCCCACCCCTAGATTTAGCCAGGTCCTAGAAATGGCAAGCATAGAGTCAAGCACATGCTTTTCATAACCGAACCAGCAATGAAGAGCCCATATCCCCGAGAGCCTCTCTATGGACGTCTCACATTCTGGGCCACCCTCCACCTGCCCTAAACTTCCAGGGCCAGATTTGGATGACTAGGGACAGTCCCACACTCCAGAGCTGCCTGAAATTATTCAAATCAGCTATCCCTACACCTACTCGTGTTGCCCTTCCTGTCCCTTTACAACAGCAGTAAGGGCTCTTGCCCATGTTGTCCTCTCCCTCCCTATGCTTTCTGAGAACCAAGTCTAACAAACTATCCTTTCTGTGGCAGTTTTCATGGCCAGCTGGCTATTGGCCTTGGCATATCTAGATAATAATAAACCCTATATCATAAAATACATGCACATATATATTTTGTGGTACTGGGGGTTGAACCCAGGACTTTCACACTGAGCTACATGCCCAGCTCTTTCTTCTTCTTCTTATTTTTTCTTTTTTATTTTGAGATAGGATCTTGCTAAGTCACTAAGTTGCTCAGGTAAGGCTTGAATCTGTGATTTGAATCTACAATTCTCCTACCTTAGCCTCCCAGAGTTCTGGGATTACAGGCTTTACCATACCTGCTAATACACCTATAGTTTAAAGAATGGATTTGGGCAGCACTAGGATGTCTCAAAATTTAAAAAAATAAAGAGTTGGGGATGTAGCTCAGTGCAAAGGCCATGGGTGCAAACGCCAGCTCCCCTCAACCCCACTCAAACGGACTTGGAGGGCTGTAAGAATGACCTTGCAGATCCCCACACTGATGGGCCATCTCTTCCCCTTCCTTTCAAACATCCAGCCTTCCTTATCTTGTTTACACAGTGGGCCTTTTAAATCACCCCTGGGATCACGGCACTCCCTTGCTGAAAACACCACCATGACTCCCCAGTGCTGATTCTCATCATGGCCTGGGAGGTACCATCCCCATGAGCTTGCAGAACACACCCTTGCTCAAGCCACTTCACTGCTATGGTCTCTTTGCTGCTCTCGAACTTTCCAGGCAGCTTCCCTCTTAGAGCTGTTCCCTTTACCTAGAACATTTCCCCCTCTAATTCCCATGACTCAAACTTTTGCTCTCTCACAGCTTTGCTCAAAGGCTGCCTTTCAGTGGGGACAGCCTATCTCTCTTGTCCCATCACACCTGTCACCCATGAACATGCAACATGATTTATTTTATGTATTGCTCAGTCTCTCTTCCTATCTTCCCTCCCTGCAACTACTTGTCAGTTCTGGAGATGGGAGCTTTGGTCCCTTGACAGTTCCAAGGACCTCGCAAAATACATGGGGCAGGGTGGACCTTAAAATAAATATTTGCTGAATGCATGCATCTCCATATGAGAGTCTGTGGAACAAAAGTTGCTCTGTTAAAAGAGAATTTACACAAATGTTCCTAGATCTCTTCAGTTCTCCTCCCTCACAGTGAGGGTGCCATGTGCCTTTACCATGTCTGTAGTGAGGGTAAATGTCCTTGGTAAAAATGTGCCCCTGGGGAGGTCATCCAGCAAGAACTCTGTAGCCCATTGAGGGTCATTTCTGCTCTGGGCAAGATGGTGACTCAGAAGAAATAGTACAGTCATCCAACCCCAAAGGATATGAAAGATTCTAGGAGAAAAGCATTACTATTTGGTAGGGGAAATCAGGCCTGGTGACAGCTCTTTTAGGGAGTAAACTAGTTCATGGTCAAGAGGAAACACAGGGAAATAATATGTCAGATGTTCAAAGAGCCCTTGGCAAGGTTCTGTATCAAAATATGTTTTTAAATCTTTACTTAGCATAGCATGGGGTGGGCAGTGTGGGCTGATCAAATGCATAAGAAAATGACATGGAGACAGGAAAGAGAAGGATGAATGGCATCAGCTGTGAGGAGCTCTGGAAATGGTCCCTGATGACTGTTTTGTAAATGATCTGGAAGGAAAGTGCTCAGTGGAGTTAGCAATGCAACATGTGACTGTGGATCTTCCCGGGAGGTGAAACACTGGGTCAATGGAGTCAGAGGTCTTTAGGGAGGTAGCAAATGAGCTGTGCTGGGCAGACTCTGGAGATGCTCCCAGGGGAAAATAACTCGGAGGCGTTGGCCCTGATTCAAGGATAGGGGAGGTGCTGTATAAGACTGTGGAGTGCCTCAGCCAAAGTGAGGATGGAATTCCCCACCCTACCAAGAAGGGCATCTGGTCACCATACTGATTTTTTGAAATGCCTTGTGTGTATCTTCCTGCTTCCTTTCATAACTGTGCTTTTGAATATCATCCTGCCCTTCACTGTGAGTGCCACAATTGCCTGAATTTCCTATATCCTTTAAATCCCAACACAGAGGTCTCCTTCCCTATGAGACCTTCCTCAGACATGTTCCCATCTGGGGTTGCTTAGCATTAGTCATGCCTACTCTCTGCTTGGACCTTAGTGAAAAGCATGTCAGTGTGATCTGTTCAATGTTTGCATCATGCACTCAAAAGCAAAGGATGTGTCTTACACAATAGGGGCCAATAATCGCTGTATTTGTGGGGCGCATGAATGACAAGCAGATTGGCTGTGTGAACGTCAAGATCGACCCACAGAGAAGGCAAAGGTCCTGAGTCATCCCTGAGGACTGTAGGGGAGAGAGCAGCCACTGTGGGGTGAAAGAGCTCTTTGGTGTGGAGAGAAGACAGCAAAAAGCACAAGTTCCATGCTGAAATTCTTAAAAGGAACAGAGAAGGTGAATAGGGCCACAGAACCCTGGATAGGAGGCAGCTTTGATGTCTAAGGAATGCTTTAAATTTCTTTTAAATCAATGAAACCTGCCTTAAATCTTTCTAAGTATGAAGTCTGTTTTTTTTTTTTTTTAAATCAGCTTTGTTTTGGTGAAGACTACATACAATTACATGTACCTGTTGTGAGTGTATAGTTTCATGAGTTTTGACAAATGCATGCACTAAGAAGCCATCATCATGATTTAGATAAAGGCCACGTCTGCCATCCTCTTGTGTCCCTGTTAAAGCCGATCACCTTCACCCTCTATCTCTGGCAACTACTGATGTGATATCATTAGAGATTAACTTGCCTATTCCTATAATTTGGCTCTTAAGTGTCCCCCAAGGTCCATGTGGTAAAGCCTTGGTGGGCCCCAGTAGGAGTTCCTTAGGTCATTGTGGATGACCTCAGACTCACCTTCTCTTGTTTCCCAGCCATGAGATAAGTGGTTTTGCTCTATAACCTACTCCCACCTCCACATGCTGCCTCACCACAGACCAAAAAGCCACGGGGCCAAATAAGCACGGGCGTGAATCTCCTCCTTTAAAACTGTGAGTCAAAATAAACCTTTTATCTCTCTAAGTTGGTTATCTCAGGTATGTGTTACAGTGATGGAAAACTGATCACGCAGCTACCATAGAGGCTCTCACATGTTGGTGTCTGGCTTTTCCTGTCAGCATTGACTTTTTCAGATTCATCTGTGTTGTGTGCCCCAATAGTTGAATTTTTTCATTCTTATATAATATTTCATAGTGGGACTAATATACAGTTTATTCATTTATCTACTGAGGAAATTTCACTTGTTTCTAACTGAGCTTATTATGAATAAAACTGCCCCAAAAATTCATGTATAAGTCCTTCTGTATAATGCATAATGTTGACAAGAGACAGAATCTCAGACTGGAGGAGAAAGAGAAGAGGTATCATGATCTACTGAGTTTGCTGACTGTTGGTTTCCTTTGTTAGTCACAGCCCTGAAAACTGGCTGGCTGGTCTTCACTTGCCCCAGTGACCTTCAACTCATTGTCTCTCAAAGTATGCTTCACTTGCTAGAAAGTTCTCCCTAAAATGAATTGCAAATGGCCACCGGACAGGGCCCACCTACTGATCCTTGAGTGTAGTCTAGTAACTTGCACACAGTAGGGTGCTTAAGAACAGCCCCCAGGCTCCCCTCCAGACTTCCCCAGATGGATCTGCATTTCTTTGTTCTCCCAGCCAGCTTTCTAGAGGCTTGCTCCAGTGCATGCCCAGTGCCTCTTAAACTTCCCCAGCAGGACTAGGATCAGGATTTGTGGTTCCAGAGATGGCTGAGCCAGCCCTGTGTTGGCCAGCGATCCCTGCACCCGCACACAGCGTTCACCCAGCATTCACAGAGGATGACCTCTGCCGGCACCCACTGAGGTCACACAGGCAGTGAGACAGCAGCCTCAGGGCTCATCTCGTGTGCTGCTACCAAGCCCAATCCCCCATCCTGGGCCTCACACAGTGGGTAGCAGATTTATGGAAATGGTCCAGACTTGAAAATACAAATATCTTCAAAAATGATTCAGGCAACTTCATGGTTGAGAGACCCATAATGGCTTATTACAGCAAACCAGGATGTTCTGTTGTACATTTTTTGCTTTTCCAGCTGACATCAGGATAAATAACTATGTTGGACTTGATGGTTTCTGAGGCCTCTTCCAGCTCTAAAATTGTGTGATTTTTTTTTTTTTTTTGTCCTTCCAGCAAAGAACAACATTTTGATGCCACCGTCAGCATCAGAATGAAGCCAATTGGGCCAAAAGCTGTCTCAGTTATTGTTCTTTGAGAGAAGGAAGAGGAAGGAGACAGGAAGGAGAAGGAAAGAAGAGGTGGCATTCCTGAAAATTGCAAACATCATTCCATAAGGGTGGGAACACATCTGCTCAGCCTCATCTGGGGGAAGACAGTTACTAGCACCACCATACACCCACTTTTATCATTTATTATAAAGTAAAATGATTCTTGGAGGCTAAGGAAATTTTCCAAAGAAAAACTCCACTCTCTTAGTTACCTCTTCCTCACTGGGATAGAATACTTGATACAACTTCAAGGAGAAGTTTATTTTGGCTCATGTTTTAGAAGTTTGAGTCCTTGCATGGTCGACAGGCTCCAACGCAGTGCAGCATGGTAGAGGGGCATAAGGAAGGAGAGCTGAGCACAGCATGATAAACAGAAAGCAGAAAAAGAGAGAGACTGAAGAAAGAGGCAGAGTAAGCAGCTACTGTATAACCTTCCAGGCCCCGCCTACAGTGACCGGCCTCCTCCAGTCAGGATCTACCTCCCCAAATCACATTAAGCTATAAACTCACCAATGGACTAACCCAGTGAGGAGCATGACACTTCCATAATCCAATCATGTGCCCCAAACTCCAGTTGAGAGTGCATGAGGCTTTAGGGGGGGCATCCAGATGTAAATCATAACAACACCTCACAATTCTATACAGGAAATTTGGTACATCCCTCCCTCCCTTCCATCTATCCTTTCTTCCATCTACCCATCCACCTGGCCAGGTGTGGAGGTGCAGTAATCCCAGCACTCAGGAGGCTGAGACAAGAGGATTGCTGCGAGTTCAAGGCCAACTATATAGTGAAACTTTGTCTCAAAAAAAGAAGACAGCAATCCATCCACCTGCCTACCCATCCATCTATCCATGCACCCATCTTTTCCTTCAATATACACCCATGTGTTCCAAATTTTGTAAGAGAAAAATGGCCTAAACCATCTTTTTCACTTAGGCTATCTTGACCATTTTCCTTTGTTACTAAATATTCTTTGAAAATATAAATTTAATTATTTCACTGTATTCCATGAAGCGGATAAAACATGATGTTATTCCTAGTCTTAGACATTTTGGTTGCCTCTAGTTGTTTCCTCTCATCATAATTATGCACAGATAACCATTATTATACATTTGGATCTTTACATTTTCAGCTATTTTAAAGATATATTTACTGAAGCATAATTTTGAGTCAAAGAATACGAACTTTTCATTCATATATACATATGCATATATATCCAAATTACTGTTCCCATGTGACTCTGCAGTCACACACATCTTCCAGTTAGTAACTTTTCAGAAGGATGGAATAGCTCTCTCACTTTCACTTCCTAATTGACTATATTACAGAAGAGTAAAAGGTAAAAACTATACACAAAACTCTATATTTCTCTCCAAAGATCCCAGGCCCCGTAAGTGAAGGAAAAAACATGAATGGTTAGAAAGCAAATTGGAGGTGAACTGCCATAACTGAAAAACCCACATAATAAATTTCCCTGTTCAGACCAATGTGCAGAGAAGCAGAGGTATGTTAGAAAAGGTTTCTTGCACAAAAACAGCAGGCCTTGTACTTTACTGCATGGCCCTTCTCAGAGATTGTGTCCACATGGCTGAAGGTACCTAGTCACTCACTGGATTAATTGGCCAGGGCTGCCGTAATAAAACACCACAGAATGAGTGGCCGGAATGGCACACATTTACTGTCACTCAGTTCTGGAGGGTTCAAGTCTAAGATTGAGGCATAAACAGGCTGTCTTTTCCTGAGGCCTCTCTCCATGGCTTAGAGATGCTGTCTCCTCTCTGTGACTTTTTGTGGTGTTCTTTCTGCATGTCTGTGTCCTAAAATGCCTCTTCCTGTAAAAACACCAATCAAGCTAGGCATGGTGGCATACATCCGTAATTATAGCACCCTGTGAAGCTGAGGCAGGAGAATCACAAGTCTGAGCCCAGACCGGGCAATTTAGTGGATTTAGCCAGATGCTGTTTCAAAAACAAATGTAAAAAAAGGCTGGGGATGTCACTCAATGCAAATGCCCTGGGTTCAATCCTCAGCACTGCCAAATAATAATATGTGATCATATTCTTAGATAAGTTTCAATATCTGGGAGGACATAATTCAGCCCAGTACCCTCAGCTGGTAGGAGGACTGGTTTATGTAGAGGTCTTTCTGTTTATAATCTGTCCTCAGCAGCTTCTAATGCAGACTCCAGGTCCCTTCTTCCTAGCATCTCTGGGAGTCCTCCAGGAGTATCTCCAGCAGATAGTGTTTTCCAAATTGCTGCAACAGTATGGCCTATCTTGTCTGTTCTTCTGCAGAAAGAGACAGATTCTAACTCACCCTCCTCTTGCATCTGCGCTGGCTTTAATATCTCAACCAATACAGGGTGTGGATGTGAGACTGCATGATCTCTATGCAGCCTTAGGATGCTCTCTGTCCACTACACCCATGCAGAATCCAGCTGCCATGTTGTGGGGAAGTCAAGCCACATGGAACAGTCAGGGTTCAGCCTGCAGGTAAGCCCAGCTCCAGCATCCAGTCTGTGCATGAAGAGGTTCTAGAAGTGTCCAGTCCCCAGCAATTTCCCTGCTATATCGACTGAGGTCCTGATTCCTGAACCAGGGAGCATATTGACTGCTTTACACCACATTTTTGGAGCACAAAACTGAAGCCTATAAAGGGAACATGAGTTATTTAGAGATACTCAGCTGGTTAATGGGGACGCTGGATCAAAACTCAGTTTCACAGAGGAATTAAGATTAAAACTCAGCTCTCACAATTTTTTGATCAGAGTGTCTTCTGACCTTGATTTTTTTAACTGATTGTTTATTGTCCACAGTACCCCCATATGCTCTTCGGGGCACTGGAGAGATCATAGTGTCACTTGGGCGTAGCTCCAGAGTACATAATAAGGACCCATGGGTGGCTGCTTCACAAAGGCTGGTTACAATTCAGTGTAGGGGAGACCTTGGTAGTAGCTAGAGCTTTCTGGAGGTGGAACGACCTGGAGGGGTGACTCAGAAAGCTGAAACCTCAGGGGGTGAATGGCTTCCTGAGTGTGGAGGTCAGTCACAGCTGTCCCTTGCACTTCTAGAAGGCCCTCACTTCCACACCTTATTCCCAAGGTGATGTAAGACAGCTCTCTTTTGGCTTTAAACTTCCCCTTTATTTATCTATAAACTTCCTCTTTTAAACAAGATGCTCTTTACCCTTCTGCTAAGTTTTCAGGCTGCTGTCTATATCGTTTTGTCCTGCCTCTGCTACAAGCAGAAGACAGCACTGGGAGACATGGATTCAAATCCTAGCTCTACTTCTCACTGACTGTGGTCCTGATTGAAATTATTTGAAGGCCTGAGGGTGTAGAGCACTTGACTAACACGTGCAAGGTCTTCAGTTCCATCCCTAGCATTCTAGGGGAAAAAGAAAAACTTACCCAGTCTCAACATATAACGGAAAAACAAACTTCCTTCCACACTGGGCTGGTTATGGAGATTGAAGTGCTTATGTGAAAATCAAGGGAGGAATGTCTGTTGATCTGTTGTTAGGTTTCTCCATTTCTCCAAAGTAAATATCTGAAAACTTCCATGTCCTGATGTTACTTTTGAGAGCTGCAAGTCTCTTTCTTTTTACTTTCAGCAGGAGAGAGACAGAGACAGGCATATCTCCTCCCATTTCCCCTGATAATTCTTCCAGTGCAGCGGTGCCCTCTCCTCTGCCTCAGGTTGAACCTCCACATCACAAGATGTTCCCAGAGGTTTCAGACCAGTCTTTTGTTTTTATTTTATTTTATTTATTTTTAAAGATAAAGAACAAAAAACACATTAACAAACAAACAGGCATAAAGAGAAAAACACCCACACAATAGAAGCTATACAGAATTTCAGACAAGGTGATAGGAAATTAACAATGGTTATTGTATTATATATCTTCAAATTGGTTACTCAGTTAAACAAACATAGGCATGTAAGATTGATCAAACAATTAAACATTAACTGTTCCTTTCAATAAAGCAATAGAAGTCAGTAGTACGACTCTCTGAGCTATCCTGTGTGTGTGTATAGATATATTTATGTATACATATTTTTCCCTTCTTTTTCTCTTTTCCCTCATCGCAGTTGTTCCCTCCCTTTTAACAGTTTCTTTCCCTTTCACAATATCTATTATACCTTTCAGATTTTATTTACTTTTTCAGGTTTCTACACTAATGAGACAGTACGGTATTTACACATGCAGGTCTGATTTATTTCACTTATGAGTATGGGCTCTAGTTGCATCCATATACATATGAAAGCCTCAAGTTTATCTTTCTTTATAGCTGAGTAATATTCCACTGTGTAAAAATACCACCTCTTCTTTATTAATTCTTCAGTTGATGGGCATTTGGGTTGCTTCCACGATTTAACTATTACAAATTGAGCAGCTATAAGCATGGGTGCACATATATCGCTGTGATATGATATTTGTAGTTCTTCTGAAAAAATACCCAAAAGGGAAATAGCTGGGTTGAATGGGAACTCTACTCCTAGTTTACTGAGGAATCTCCAGACTTATCTCTACAGGGTTTGCACCAGTCTACCCTCCCACCAACAATGGAGAAGTGTTCCTTTTTCCCCACAGCCTTGCCAGCATTTGTTATTTTGATTTTTTGATGATAGCCATTCTCTCTGGGGTGAGATGGAATCTCAGTGTTTTAATTTGCATTTCTCGAATGACTGATGATGTTGAACATTTTTTCATGTATTTATTTGCCATTTGTATTTCTTCATCTAAGTGTGTATTCATTGCAGATGCCCATTTTTGGACTGGGTCTTTACATGTAGGGGGCCTGATTTTTTTTAGTTCTTTATATGTTCTAGAGAGAAGTCCTTTGTCTGGGGATAGTCAGCTAAAATTTTTTCACATTTGTGGGTTTTCTTTTTACTTTGTTGGTGATTTCTCTAGCTGCACAAAAACTTTTCAATAAGATGAGATCCCAGTTGTTGATTCTTTGAAGTATTTTCCATGCAGTTTGGTTTTTGTTCATGAACTCTCTGCCTACCCCTATGTCTTCAAGATTTTTACCTACTTTCTCTTCCAGTAGATTTAGTGTTTCTGTTTTAATATTTAAGTCTTTGATCCATTTTGATTTGAGTTTGGCGTATGGTGATAGACATGAGTCTAGATTCAGTCTTCAGCGTGTGGCCAGCCACTTTTTCCAGCACCATTTATTAGAGAGGCTATCTTTCTTCCAGTGAGCTTTTCAGCCCCTTGGTCAAAAATAAGTTGGCTGAGTGTGTTTGTGGTTGTGGCTGCACCTTCCAGTCTGTTCCATTAATCTTCAGGTCTGTTTACTTTTGCCAATACCATGCTGATTTTATCATAGTGGCCTTGTAGTATAATTTCAAGTCAGGGACTGTGGTGCCACCTGACTTGTCAGACCAGACTTTTAATCAACCCTTCTCTTGGTGTCCCTTTCTACAGGAAACAAATGCCCCTCAGGCCCATGCCCCCTTACCATCTTCTGCCTCACCTTCGTACAATGCTTACAATGTCATCTCCATCTCCTGTTCACTCCTCCATGGCCTGAGGCTGGCTCAAGTTTCCACTGGAACTGCTGTTCTGGAGTCTGCAAGGACGTCCTTCTCCTTGCACTTAGGGGTTGCCTTTCAGTCCTTAACTGCTCACTACTGTTACCTTTGCAGCTGCAGATGGCTTTGATGCCAGAATCTTCCTCTTCTTCCTCTCAGCTGTAAACCCAAACAGCAATGTGTCTAGTGGTCCCTGTCTGAGGGCCAGTGTCCCACAGAAACATGAGGTTCAGTAGATTCAACATAGAACTGGCACTATCTTCTGTACCTCTGTCTCTCCCTGGGTTTCCTCCCTTATGAAGCCAACAAGTAGCATCTAAGACAAGAAATAGGATGCTATTCTGGACAATGGCCTTTCTTAGCTATGGGTCCTATCTCCTAAATAGCTCCCTAGTCCTTTTGAGGTCATGGGTACTCTGAGAGATACAAACACCTGACCCATGATCTCCAAGGGTTGAGTTGCCTCTTGTACTCTACCTGCTGCTGCTGTTACTAATTAAAGTGCAGCAATGGCCCATCTTTAGCTGGTCTCCTGGCTTCTAGTTCTGCCCATGTCAAACCCAGAATGCTAAAAAATTCGGATTATATAACCCCCCTGTGCACAAAGCTTTGTGGTTCTCCAGAGCTCTAGTGCTGTGAGTCACGTACTCTGGGCTTTCACCCATGACATTCCCTCCTCCATCTGGAGCATCCTGTCCTCCTGGCTGCTGATTCCATCTCATTTACCCTAAAAGTCTCAGTTTAGATGTCACTTCCCCTGGGTAACTCTGATTCCCCAAGGCTGTAGATCCCTTTTGAGATGTTCCCTCAAGTGCCTCTGTTTATCATGCAATTACTGTTTCTCTCTTGCCTGGCACTGGGGTTGGTGCAAATCAGGTATATGACAAAAACTTGCTGGAGAGAATGGAAGAAACTACTTTCCACTCATGATGATTGAACTTGAGTATGCAGTGTTTCCTGCACCCTGAGTTTCTGACTCAGTAGTTCAGGGTGATGCCAGTGAGGCTGTCTAGAGACCCTGCACTAAGAACCTCTGCTCCATACAACTGGATGCAGCCTTAAAGGTAAGGAAGCCAATAGCCTTTTTTAAGGCTTGGTGTATTTCTAGTACCTGTCTTTTCACAGCTTCCCTCATAAGAGCATTTCATGAGATTTGAGCTCCTAAAAATGTTTTCTGGAAACTCTGTGGGCTCTAAGGTAACCAAAGCCCACATCCCATTAGGGCTCAAAGGCAGCACCTGGAGCCGCTCCCCACTCATTAGTGGGTTGCCAGGCAACAGAACAAAGGTGAGGCTAAGGCTGGGATTAGCAATTGGCGGGGATCTGAGAGTGAAGCACTGAGGCATTCTCATCAGGAGGGAGCACAGGAAGCAGGTGCAAGGGAGCCCTGTTGTGGCTGGGGCATTGGTTTGCAGGTAGGGGAACACAGCCTGCCCCTGTGACATGCTCATGTTGTAACTTGCCTTCTAACAGCATTGGGGATTATTTTTCTCAGAAGAGCCAGTGAGAACCCATGAGGGACATTTCTTAATGAGCTATAGATATGAAATAACTTATCAGGCTCATCACCACATACTTTTTGAAAACACACTTTTTTTGTTTTATAAAATGTATATTCACATTTGAAAATTTAAGAAAGACAAAAAAGCATCTAATTCCATGTTCCCTGAAGAAACCCTATTATTCTTTCAGAAACAAACATGTGATCATCATCTATCTGTATCTATGTATATATCTATACATTAAGAAAATATTTTACTGCCTGTTGAAGACACTTCAGCAATAAGATTTTTAACTGTATTTTTCTTTCAACAGTCATGGAAATTTATTGTGTGGATGTATATTATACTTTTGTTGTGATTGGCAATGCTGCAGCAGAAATCCTTACCTGTATATCTTTACACATTAGTGAGGTAGACTCACTGAATCTAAGGTAATTCATATTTAAAGCTTAGCTATGGATTATGGGTTTCTATCCAGAAGGGCTATTCAGTTCATACTTTACTTCTACCAATATATGAATGTCCATTTCCACAAGCCCTTCCCAAGTCCTACCATTTCAGTCCTTTGTTATTTTTTAAAAAGTTCTATTGCTTTAATTTTTCATTCTTTAGAACAATTTCTTTGGGACTTTTCTCAAATGTTTATCTTTGTATTTCTCTGAGAATTGCCGGTTTAATTTTTCTCATCTGTTCATCTATTTTTCTTATTAAAAAAAGCTATTTATATATTCTTTTTCTAGTTTTTTCCCCACAGTACCATAAAGATTTTCTTTTTTGAGACAGGGTCTCACCATGTAGTTCAGGGAGGCCTTGAACTTTCTGTGTAACTGAGGCTGGCCTCAAACTCATGGCACTCCCCCTGCCCCAGCCTCCTGAATGCTGGAATTACAGGCTTGCACCACCATGCCTGGCTATTTTCGGTTTTCAATTTGTATACAGTTGTTCTACTAATGTTTTAGGAAGTTGCGTAGCTTCCTCTTAAAATAAAACACTGTAAGTCTATCATCAGTGAAAGTTTCTTTTTATCTCATGATGCAAAGGAGGAATAAAGCAGAAAAGAAGATACAAGAACATAAAAGATAGGTGTCTCCACTGGGCTTGTTAAATTCCCAACAGCTATGAAGCGACTAATACTAACTCTCAAATTTTAATGTAACATGGGGATCACTGGGGAGTTTGCTCAAATGTAAATTTGATTCTGTGGGTCAGGTGAGCCTGATGACCATGGGCCATGTCTGGGCTAGTCAGGCTTTAAATTTTAATAAGAGGAAAACATTGGTGGGCTCAGCTAGCATCCTAATTCCACGTGTTTGGAAATTTTCCTCTCTTTGTTTAATTTAGCAGGGGAAACCTTACCTTCTTATTTTGGAAATTAGGAAACAATCACACATTTTAAAAGGAAAAATGAGTCAGTTTTCATTGAGTAATGTGCCTCCACTTTAGGGCTTTTTAGAATATATGGCTAAAGATTTTTAAAGTTGAGTGTATAAGTATAAAACATTCACTTCGCAAGGCCTACTTGGGCTGGGTAAAACTGAGGCAAAAGAGTAATTGGTCTTTCGGGCAGAAGTATGCTAGCTCTGTCCTGGCCAGCTTCCCTCCTTCAGCATTATAAAAGGGTTTCTCTATTATTATTATCATTATTACTAATTTTATTTTTTTATTTTTTTGAGGAAGAACAGCTTCGCCTAAACACACTCCTCAAACAGGTCCTGTAAAAGGCAGCAAAGCCAGTGGGGGCAGTCAAGGGGGGTGGTGGTCTTAGACCAGGGCTTTGGACAGCTAGATAGATCCTTGTTCAGGCTTCAACACATTTGGGGTGCACGCATTAAGCTTTCCTGGCTTCGTTTCTCCTACTGCAGAATGGAGCTGGTAATGCAGCCTTATTTCCCCAGGATGACACTGGAATAAAACGTTTCCCAGAGACATCTCCAGACCATCTCTAGTAGCAGTGATGTCATCAGTCTCTTATAAGCGACCATATACTGACTTGGCTTTTCAGTTTCCAAGTAAGTTTCCATGATGTTTTCTGCTAAATGCGAAATAAATCACAGCGAGAGGCCCTGGACATTTTTGGAGTGTTCTAAGTCAAGCAGCTGCCTGAGTCATATTCATCCCTGCACTGTAAGGGTACATGGCCATATGTTGCTGTCTGAAAGGAATAAGTTAAGTGTGAACCAAACATCTGGTGGGTGGAGTGAGGGCGGTTCGCCATAAGCATCGCGAAAAAGACTAGCACTCAAGCTAGTGTTAGTATTAGTGAATTAACACACTTTCTTGGACAATCTTGTGAGATGGGAAAGATTCCCAACTTCTCCCAGGAATTTAGAGCCAGTCACTTACCAAAATGTCACACCTTGACAGAGAAGGGCTAAGACCTCCAAGCCCCAATTTGCAAACTCTACTGTAATCCTTCCAATTCCCGCTCCCATTTCTGAGCCATGAGAGGCAATTAGGACAGAGAGGGCAGGAGTTCCGGTCCTGATGTTGGGCAAATCGCTACACCTATGCAACCCTCAGTTTCCTCATTGGTGCCTGAGGCGGCTCCTCTCACCCATTAGCATGGCCGTGACACGGTGTACTACAGAGCTGCCCCACAGTAAGTGCTCAACGCACAGTAGGTATTGCTATTTTTCTCCCCTAGACTTTCATGTATTCTTACAAGTTTGAAGAAACACCCAAAGCTGGCAAGAGACAAATAAAAGCCCCGCCCCACCTCTACCCACATCCACGTGTACCGAGGCTACTGGGGCTCTGGACACAGGGCCCACTTAGGAGCCCTCCCATTCTCAGAGCACGGCGTCTTTGGGGTGCATTTAGCCCTTTTGCTCCTCCTAGCAGAGCTGGAAGGTCTGAGGTGGGGGCGGTCGGCCAGATGTAGCTCCTAACCCGTCTCCGTTTGGCTGCTGTCCAGGCCTCAGTTTCCCCACATTTCCTTCAGGGTTAAGACAATGGATCAGGGCGTGTGGAGAGAGCCTGAAACAGCTACCTCATACCACAGACTCTCCGCAAACAGGAGCTAGCTCCCACTGCCAGATCTCCTGGCGCAGCGACCTGCTCCCCACCCTTTCGCCTGGGAGAATAAACCAGACCATACCAGCAAGTCAGCGTCAAGTGCTTGCTCAGAGCCTGCACCCTGCGGGGCGCACTCTGCAACCCCTGGCCTTCCGACATCGGTGACCTCACTCAATCACCATCAACGCCCCCGGGCTCCTCCCAGCCAACTCCCAGCAGTGTCAGACTGTCACCTTCCAGCCTTCCTCCCAGGAAAATGCTGGCCTCTCAGCTGCAGAGCGCTTAGTTCACTCCATAAACTCGGCTAATGCTTACCACATGCTGCCGAGACTCCGAGCCCACCCCCTACGCCTGCGGACTCCCCGAGCCCAGACTGGAGCCCATTCCCTGCGAGCGCATTCCCCGGATCCACCCACCCCGGAGCTGGCGGGGGCCAGTGGTGGGGTCCTCCGGCCAAACGTGACCTTGGACGTCTCTCCAAAGCCGTGTCCACTCGTCTGAGCAGGCGGCGGGTGTGCACAGAGGGAGTCTGTTGTTGCTGCGAATTAAAAACCCAATCGCGCCTGTTTGCAATTAGAGCAGCCTGGCTCGTAGCCAGCCCGGCTCGGAGCCCGCGGGTGGGCGCAGGGCGGCTCCCGGGGCGCGTGCCCACTTGCCCCGGGGCGAGGTCTCCACAGGGCCCGAGCGCGTCCCGCTGCACCTGGGCCCGCCCCCACCTGACCTGCCCCACCTGGGCGCCGCCCCGCAGCAGGACTATTAGAAACGGCGCTTGACTGCCGGTGGACCCGCCAGGGGAGCGCGTGCCGAGACGCCGTGGCCTGCAGTCCCAGCCGCGGGTCCCTAGAGGGCGCAGCCGGCGCGGGAAGCCGCCGGAGCCAAGCGCCGGGGTCGGCGCGAAATTGCAGGCGGGCGGGCGCGGCGAGTTTGAAAACAAGCAAGCGCGGAGGGGGCGGGTCCCGGGCGCGGAGCCGCCTCCCTCAACCAATCAGCTGTGGGCGGCGGGCGCGGGCGGCGCGTGCGGCCGGGCTGTGAATGGGGCGCGGCGGCCGCGGCGAGAGCCGGCGCGCGGGCGGGCGCACTTTCTCCTCAGCGCCGGGCGCGGGCGGTGGCGACAGAGGCTCCCCAGCGCCTGCGACCTCTCAGAAAGCGCTGCTAGAACGGCTGTCGGCGGCGGGGATTGGAGCGGCGGTGGTGACTGAAGCGGCGGCGGGCGTTTCCCCGCTGACAACTTCTCCGCGCCCCCTCACGCGGGGCCCGGACGCCGCCCCTCAGCCCGGGGCGCGCTCCCGCGTTGGGCGGCCGCCCCGCGTCCTCTGCCTGTCCCGCGGCGCCGGGTGGCGGCGGCTGCTCGGCATGGCCCGGGGCGGCGGCGGCGGCGCGGCGGTCCCTGAGCGCGCGGGCCCAGGGCGGCCGCAGGGTGCTCTGCCTAGCCGCGACCCCGAGACCCCCGGCCGGGACGCGGGGCGGCGGGCAGCAAAGTTCGGCCCGGGCCGCCGCGGGTGGTGGGCGCTGCTCGCGCTTCAGATGCACTTGGTGCGGGCGCTGGCGCAAGGTAGGCGCAGGGGGCGCAGGCTGGGGGCGCCGTCTAGGGTGGGGTCCGGGCTGGGGGCGCCGCTGGGCTGGGATCTCTGCTGGAGTGGGGTCGGGGTTGGGGCGCAGCCTGGAGCGGGGTCGGGGGTGGGGACGCAGCATCACGAACTTTACCCGCGCGAGCTTTCGGGGTCCCCGGCCCGCTCCCTCGGAGTGGCGGGGTCAGGACTGAGGATCCCTGGGTCTGGAGGCAGCCGAGGGGTTAATGCGGTGTGCCTTTTAATTCGTGCAGGAATCCGAAGAGAGGGAAACTGAGCTAACTGGAGGACGCACCCTGTGTGCTGCCTTTTATTTTAAGCAGACCCCCCTCCCGCGCGCCATCTCCAAAGTTGAGACCCATCGGTGGGTGCACTCCTTATCGCAGGAGCGCCGTCCCATCGCACTGATGGCACGTGGGTAGATTTCTGTCTTTGCGCCGCAGTCTTGTTACCGATGAGTGACATCGGCGGTGGACTTCCAAATATCAAGTGTCAGTCACCAGCAGTCACCCTTTCCAGCCTCTCCCCAGGGTCCCGACCACCCCTGGCCCCAAGTCTTGGGGCCCCGACCCCAAGTGGGTGCGATACAGTCGGTAGAGCAAAAACTTTCGTAGCCCACAGCTTTGCCGCTCCGCTTTGCTTTCCTCCCTCTGTTGGCTTCTGTTTAGAATACAGTGGTTGGTGATCTCTAGAATCGAGAATGAAGATCTGCTGATCGCAAATGACCTTTTCAAAACGGAGGTGGAATCTCTTTTGGAAGGACCTGAGCCCCCTTACCCGCTCCGTGAATCTCGATTCCCCCGTCAGTATTACGCCCCTGTCCGCGTCAGTGAATGCTTGCGCGGGGTGGGGGTGGGGACGACAGCGTGTACTATGCCCTTCTGGTGGGGTCTTTAAAACCGACTAGTGGATCTTGTTTGCTGTTGGCAGCTTTAGAAAAATAAACTGCGGTTCATTTCCCGTGGCCTGGACTACTACCATCCCAGTAAGGAACTGGGTATTCTGATTTTAAGGAAGGTGGGAGCATTAGATTTAAAAATTAGCGGTGTTCTGTCATATGAGGGTAATTTATGTGTGACAACATATAATGACTTAAGTGTAATATTGTAAAGGTCTCAACTCAGAGTTATCAGCTCGCTTAACTGTTAAATTAATGCTTATCGGTTATTTGAATTGTTGTCCTCCTCAGGGTTTAATAAATTTCTCCTTTTGTGTTTTACTACATGCAAACAAATCACTATATTTCTGGTTAATTTAACTCCTCTTTTCCTTGTACAATTTTCATTTTACTTATTTGTGCTTATTTTACTTAATGACTTGATCTGGAAGACAAACATTCATTAAGTCATTTTGTAGAGTGGGATCTGTAGATTGTCAGAGAAACCTGGTTCAAGTGAAGAAATCTAAACACTTAGGATTTCCTTTAGATTGAAAGTAGTATTTATTAAGTTCCTTTTTTTCCTTTAAAAAGAGCGATTTCACTGTAAACTTTCAGTAAGACCTATAGCTTTATATCTTTGAAAATTTGTGAAGTTCCAGTGGGGGTGGGGGGAAATCTGCCAGTAGCTATGTTTTGAAATATGTTACATGGAATGAAGGTTTTCATCAGTTGCGCTTTGAAGGTTATGTACAATGTTGCATTTTTCAACTGAAATGTTAATTAAAACCATTAATTTAAAGAATGTAGTAATGTAATAGCCAAACTTTGTTAGGGAGTAATATTTTATTTCTTGTTGCCAGTAAAAACATTGGTACCTGTTTTTACATTTGTATGGTTTATGGAAGTGTACAGATCTTTTAGTGTAAGATTTCAAATAGGTTGTCACAAATTTTAAATTCATTGACAGGTTTCTGTTCTTTATGCTCTGTGAAATGTGTAATATATCCATCATTTTTTATATCATATTGAAAATTCATATTACAGAGGAGATGTCACCATTTGACAAAAGCTCATGTATCTTGAAAATGAAAATTCTGGTGCTGCTAGAGAGATTTCTGATGGGATGATGAGTTGGTCATATGCACAGCAATGCATTCTCTTGAATCTTATCAGATACAATGTAACATTCTGAATAGAATAGTTAAGTCTTAAGTTGGAAGTGGTCCTAATGTATTTCTATTAGCTAGGTGATTTCTTCCTTTTTCTAAATGTTTTCTTCTCCTGGCACATCATGTGGGTAGGCGTGGTCATGATGGGGAGCAGGAAAAAGGGAGACATTGTTCAATAAAAGTTACATATGTTATTGAAGTTACAAGCAGAGGTATGTAATTGATGCTTTGTGAAAGGCCAAGTGCAGACCTTACAAGTGTAACTTTAATATGTACAAGAGTTTCTTCTTTCTGCATGGTAACAAGAATTCCTGTTGTATATGCTGCTTATTGGTGTGTGTGTGTGTGTGTGTGTGTGTGTTCATTTCTCTGGATTCCTCAAAAGTTAAGTTTTTCATTCTGAAAGGCAGGTGGCAATGCATGCTTTCTTTATGCTGTCCACCAAGAGGCCGGATGTAAGTGGTTTGGAGAGTTGACTTCTGAGGCAAAAGATGAGTCATATGTATCACGTGTGAAGTCTGTGGTGCCTTTAGCTTTACTGCTGGATATTTTTTGGATTTATTCTGTAATGTTTATTATAACTCATAGAATGAACTTGTGTGCATCAGGCTTAGAAGGATGGGAATGCCTTGGGCTGTTCAGAGTCCACAATTTCTCATTTGGGGTTATTTCCAGTCACCTGGCCCAGTGGTTCTCAAGCATTGTTATGTGTTACAGTCACCTGGGGTATTTGTAAACCTCTAGAGAACTGGCTCTGCCTCTACTGAGCCACGGCCTACTTTCCATATGATTCTCATATACCCTGGTATTTGAGAACCATTGACTTTGCCTTCCCTTTACTAAGTCACCTGCAGATTTCCTGAAAACTTTCTAACGTGTTTCTAAAACTTGGTTGTGCATCCGAATTACTTGGGGTGCTTTAAACAGTGCTGATGTCTGGCTTTCACTTTCAGAATTTGTTTTAATTGACTTGAGGTGTAACCTGGGCAACAGGCTTTTGAGCCTTCCCAGGTAATTCTGATGTTTAGCCAAGTTTGAGAACCAAGGTTCTAACCCTATCAAATGAGATCACACAAATCCATTTCCCTTTTAACCTTTTCTGGGCCTATAATTTTCTCCCAATCTATAAATTCCAGTGACTTTTATGGTCTGGAACCTATCTTCACTTATACCTGATCCAGATTCATGATTTAAATGTCATAATCAGCATTTTAGTCAAATGTTCTATTCCTATGAAATTGGTGAGCTTGCTTTGTGTTATTTGAGGCATGTATCAGCATCACCAATGAAATTTGCAAAACCTAGTCACCTCTGCTGTACTTCAGACCTGCTGGTACTCAGAAGTGTGCATTTTACAAAGCTCAACAAGTGTTCTTATGTCCTTGTTGAGTTTCTGTACTTTTTTTGCTAATCCCGTAATCTTACCCAGTTCTCTGTCACCCTCACACTGATTTCTTATGGTCTGCACAACTTTTCTCTAGCTCAGTAGTATGTAATAATTATACTTTTCTGACATTATTCTGATGGAAAAATTATAAAACAGTGTTAATTGGAGTCACTACAAATCTAACTTCCTTTTCAGCCTTTATTGTTTTCCATGAAACCCGGAAGGAGTACTTTGTTTCCCCTCCTGGAACCGCACCCCCAACCCTAATAGTTTGGAGTTTCAACTTGGTTCCAGACCACTTTCTTTGCCAGAGTCTTAGTGCTTACACAGTGCTCAGATATATTGAGTTATATCTTGTTAGACCATTCCATACTTAACAGCTGGCAACTAGTCACTTGATAACTATGTTGTAAACTCAGTAGTGAACTGTTGTCAACTGTAGGTCTCTTTCAGTGAGCCTTTATATGCCAAGCACCAAGGGTTCATTTATTCAGAACAACTCCTGAGAAGCAGATAGTGTTTCTCTCATTTTTACTTGTGAGGAAACTGAGGCACTGAGATGTTAACTAATTTGCCTAATTTTACCAAGACTGGTGGTGGTGAAGCCAGAAAGAAAAGCCCGATTCCAAGTCTTTGAAAACACAACCCACATTTACAGTTTCTGGACTAGAGTGTCTCCTATGTAGCTTTTATAAGAAGAGAGAGAAAGTGGGGGGTAGTCTGACCCACGTTACAGGGAAGATGGTGGACAGTGTTTTCAAGTAGCATGTTGAATTACTTCAAATTTTAGGTTTATAACCTTATAGTTGTGACTTAAAATATAGTGAAAGACAATAATATGGAAGAGAAATATACATAGCTCCTTTGCACCTACTCCTCTCCTTTAATAAAATGATTGTGACCATTCTGAGACACCTCTTCTCTTCCTCCCAGTTTTTATTCACACATAACTGGAATTCTGGCTGAGAGTTGGTTATGGCAGTCTGTTAGCAATGATTTCACTTCCCAAGAGTGGACCAACAGCAATGATTCAGTCATTTCTTTGTAGAACATTTGAAAACTTCTTTTAATCTGCACTACAGAATAAAGATTATATTTAACAAAGAGGTGGGATTTGTACGATACACATCTTTCACTCTTCCACTTACTAGTTTAACATGCATTTATTCACGGTTATGTTCATCTACATACCGGGACAATACCTAGTCAGGAAGTTTCCATTATCCTCAGATACTGGAGTAACATGAAGAGGAAGGCTGCAAGTTAATCTTGTAATTAAGTGATATCAAATGAGACTTTTCAGTTAAAGTCTATCTATAGGTTGCCTTTATAGTCCCATCCTAAGAGTCTTTGCATAAGTTTTGTTAATATGGGGTACTTGGTTTCTGAGGTGGCAGAGGTTTGCCGCACGTGGTATCTTTCTGCGTGCCTTCTCGTCTTTCTCAGGATGTCCCACAAATCAGATTGCTACTATTGACTAAAACTAGAGACTGGAATGGACAAAAAAATAAAGAGGAAAATTTAGAGATGGGTTTTGACTATGCCATATCTTAAATTTTTCTAAGAAGTAAAGAAAGTGGTAGTTGTGGTGGAGTAGACCCCTTTCATCTAATGCATAGAAGTTGAATGAAGCTGAGGGTAGGAAATGGAAATATATAGTATAAAGAAGAGTTAGAGAGTTATTTAAAAATAAGACATTGATGTGTTTTATTATTTGGTTAAATTCTCCCGGGTAGCAATGATACATTCCTACCTAATATAGTTGAGCATTTACATTTATATACATGCTCTTTTTTGTTAAGATTAATTTTACTTCAACATTCTATAAGGTATTAAATTTTTCCCTAAATTTGTACATTCCTGATAGTAAAAAGGGTAAAAACATTTGTACCTATAATCCTGAGGGAGTATGTATTTCATCAATTAGGACTCCAAGTGTAACACCTTCTGCCATCCTAGCACATAAAAATTACAGAAGAAGCTTTTCAGTGAACACTTGAAATGCAAAGTCTACCATAGTTAAACAGATAACTGCTTGCCAGTTATTGGTCCTATGTCTGAGACCTGTTCTGGAGAAATTATTCATTTCACAGCTTCCTTACCTTAACATTGTTTTTATTATATCCTAATATAAAAATCAATATTATGGGAATATAGATTTGTGAAACTGGTTTGAGTACTGGCATGATTTGGCATCCTGACAGGCAACTCTAAAGCCAGAGACTCATTGCATCAGCCTGGCTGTAGTCTCCTGTGAGTATTGTGGTAATGAGACTATTTTCCCTAGAAACACAGATGTGGCAAATGGAAAAGGCATTGGCTAAGTGTTAGTAGCCCTGGATTTTATCTCTTTCTGAAACTACCTTAGAATATGAGCAAGTCTGTTAGCCTTTCTGAGTCAGTTTTCTCACCTGTAAAGGGGGAGGTTAGACTAGCTGTTTAGAATCGTTCTGCTCTGATTCTCTGATCTTCTGTATGTTGTATCTTTTCTGCCCTTCACCAGATTCTCTAAGTGTGTCTCCTGTCTGGGGATTCTGTAACTCCACATGTCTTTGCTCTTAGGAGCTACTTCTCTTCATTTTACTTTCGCAGGGTATTTATGGTGTTGAAGACCACTGTGGTGCAATATAGTATTTCTCCTTGGGTGCTGCCATCTAACACATGATATATTTACTCTAGCCTGAAAATGGTTTATGCTCAAAATTTTAGGTTCTGTAAAACAAATTAGTGCCATAATTTATCAGTGTACCCTGAAGTTTGGAGAAATCTTTTCAACATAGGGGATGCTTATTTATGTGAGTGACCAGGAGAGGAAAAAGCAAGAATAATCAAAATCTATGGGAGGCAATTAATGCAGTGAGAAATTTAAAAAATAAATAATAATGGTTATAAGGATGTTTATATTTGCTGAACCATCAGTAATTATAGAGATTAGTAGATGGTGTCTATTGATACTTCTGTGCTCAACCTAATATTGGTTTGATTGTTTTCATTAGGGACTTGTAGTAAATCAAAGGGTCTTCAAAATGAACACAAGAATTATTTTTCACTTTAACAGCCTTAGCTGTTGTTCTGTTGATACACAATGTCTATTGAAGTTAACAGTTATCAATCCAATTTCTTGATCCCTAACATGTCAGTCAAATAAATCTATTAATTTAATAATCTTTGGAGATTAGTTTGTTGAGCATGGGCTGAGACTATAGTTTCAGTAGTGTTTCTGGCTAGTGTGTGTGTGTGTGTTTTTTTAAGATTTATATTAACGGGATGCATCTTTGGAGATGTGGGCATTAGAGAATGGGCTAGACCCTGGTACTATTTACTACAAAGACAAAATTAGTGTGGACTGGAATGTTGCCTTTTCTCCCTTTTATAACTCTGTACTGTAGACCAATTTCTTTACCGTGATAGGTTCAGAATTTGGCTTTTATAGAGATAAATGGTCTTTCCACAATATGGGAAAGTTAATAAAAAAAAGCATTAGTGAGTTGGGGAGGAAGAGGGATACATGGGAAGCTCCAGTACTTACTTGCCTCTGTTTACAATAATTAGTGGTAGGAATAGTGAAAAGCACGCTAGTTAGACATATATTTCACGTTTCTGCTAAGAAGTTATTTTGTATGACTTAGGTCAGAGGGATCAACTGGAGTTATTTTGCATGTGCTTACGGTTTTCTCACAAGAGGGCCCGTTTTCAGAATGAAGGGCAGTTCTAATTTGACTTCTGCCTGGCTGTTTGGTATAGTGCAAAGAGAACGAAAGAAATTTTGATTGTCTGACCAAGCCCTTGTACACATGGTTTTCAGCATTGATTTTATATGTGAACCACCAGATGGCAACAGAAAAAGTGTTTATGTATGATATACTCTCCGGTTTCCACAGATAATTTTTTTTCTTTCAGGGCACACCACCTCTCCATATATTTTTTCTGTTTATAAAATTTTTTGGCTAAAAGCATGGTGAGTTTATAATACCTGACAATGTAAGATCACAATCGGGAAATAGAGTAGTGGTACTGTGACACTAGAAAAAGATTTTATTTGTATGAGTGAATGTATAAACTATTCCCGAAGGGAATGAGTTTCCAGGGATGCAAATTTATCACCAGTATTATTGTGTAGTCATGTTTCTACTTGTACTTTTTCATTCAACATTATTTAGTTCTTTGAGTAAGCAGCGATTTGCAAAACATAAAGCATGACTCTTGTGCTAAAGCACTTCACGTGACACCTTTAAAGGGGGGGGGATACATGTGTTTACAAGCACTGGGCATATTTAACATTTTCTGACCAAAGGTATTTTTATTTTACTTAGAACTTACTTTTTTTTTTTAACCTGGTAGGCATAGCTTCCTTTTTAAAAAAGTATATCATCCTGGTTTCTCTAAGCTGTTTTGCTTAGCTAAGCAAGTTAGAAATTTAGTCTGAACAACTTAAAAAAAGACTTGGTTGGAGGGACCCAGAAGTATCATGACATAATTAGCAGGGTACCTTGAAACTTGGGCAAGTTTAAGATTCAGTTCCACCTCGGATAGAACAGGAGCCCTGTGCTCAAGCGCAAGAGGCCCTGGTTTTGACCCCTAGCACCACAAAGAAGCCAAACCAAATCCTCAGGTGCTGACTGCCTTTTTCATCATATGTTTGATTCTGGTTCTGTGTTGGTGTCATTTTTCACTGAATGTGCTTTCCTTCTGTGGCTGTGACCCAGCTGTTGCCAATCTTTACATCCCTATAGGTTCAGACCCTGACATAAAGGTTAATTAAAAGCTTTTGTCCCAGGTTCAAAACTTCTCTAACGATCAGATCTGTGTTTTAAAATCATTATCCTCAAGGGCAAAAAGCATCATTTGTGTTGCAACACTGAGAATGGGTGGAAGAAACTTCATTGAGTAGCTCTAGATGAGCTAGGCTATGACAGCAGTGGGGATAGTAGGAAGTAGCAGCTGGGAGTACAGCGGTAGTGGTGGAGACAGGGAGAGTTGATACAGGAGAGAGACATTAAGAGGCCAAAAATGGACAGGAGTTATGAACAGGCTGGATGTGGAAGATAAGGATAAACTTGAATCATTTGTAGGAAAATCGGTGTAGCTTAAGACCTCAGTGTTAAGTGAAATCAAACACATAAGCCTAAATATCACATGGTTTCTCTTATATGAGAACCCAAAATATAAACGCAGAGCAAAATAAACATAGTACAAATGGGGAGGTAGATCTTTGGCAAAAGGGAAGGGGACCAAGAGAGGGAGAGAGGAAGAGAGGGAAAAGGGAAGGGAAGTAAAGAGGATTAAGATGTGTTATGTGCACGTACCAGCTCCCCATGATGGATGTAATCATTATGTATTGTATACATGTATCAATAAAAGAAAAACTGGAAAGAGAAGTTGATGTCCAGGTTTCTGGCTTATATGAGTAGTTACTTAGTACAGTGATTCACTGAGGTTGGACTGCCTTAGTGTTTTGAACATACTGATTTAAAATATGTGTGTGTGTGTGTGTGTGTGTGTGTGTATGAATGAGATTGAACACAAGGCATTTGGACAGAGCTAAGTCTCTAGTACCCCTTTTATTTTATTTTTTATTTTGGGCAGGGTCCTGATAAGTTGCCCAGGCAGGCCCTGAACTTATGATGTCTCCCTGCCTCAGCTTCCCAAAGTGCTGGCATTATAGTCATGTGCCAGCATGCTCAATTGGTACAAGATACTCCTGGGACATCCTGACAGCTGTTAAGATGGTAATTGGATAGATGAATTTTGCAGTCAGAGGAGGGGGCTAGGCTAAGTATTTGTGGAAACGGTATCACATACTGTTTAAGAGGATGGGCTTGGTGTGAAATAAAAACTACTCAACCACTTGCTGGATGTCCTTCCTTGGATTGGTTGCTTACTCTTCTTTAAGCTTTATTTTTCACATCCCTGAATAATTGTATGATTGTACCTACTTCATAATAGCTGTTATGAGGATTGATTGATGTGATTGCAGGTAAGATGTTTAACACCTTATCAAGTACTGCACATAACGTACAACTAAAATGTGTTAGGTGTTGCTGCTGTTATTTACAATTTGGTGGACAGGAATCATGCTGTCTTACTCTCTCCCCCTAAATAATTAGCAATTAATGAGCCACTATAGTACAAAGTGGGAGTGTGAACAGTTGAGCTGACTAAAGAAATATTATATTAACAGTAATGTGGCTGTGATTTACTGGATAATTTGTAAGGGGAGAGACTGGAGCAATGGGGTTGAATGAGGGAATGATTGTGATAATACAAGAATAATAAATGGTTGAGGTGAAGTAGTAATTGGGTCAGAAACGTTAGAACAGTCAGTATTGTTGCAGACAGGTGAATGAAAATGAAGACCAAGAAAAGGCCACTGGGTTTGTTGATTAGTGGGAAATGGTGATCATTTAAAATATAACTTCTCTGGAGTTCTATGAGTCAACGGGTGTGTTTTCATACTGTGGAAATTCTCAGGTGAGGAAAGAACTACAGAGGCATTTGAAATGCATAGGGACAAAATAGTTTTAAAATGCTTTGGGAGTATTTATTTGAAACTTCTTCTTGAGGATGGAAAAAAAAGTGTGGGCTGTTGTCATCTGGCAAATGGTGTTCATCACAGTTCTGAAAAGTTATTTCAGTTTTGTATATTGTGACTACTGGAGGTTTCTAGCAGCATTGCTGCCAGAGGACTCCCAGATCCCCACTATAAACACATAGAAACTGTGGACAGAATTTAGTGAGAACAAACAAAAGCATTCCTGGGCTTGAATGACCAGGAAATCCCCAAGTGCCACAAATAAAAAGTGAACTATGCAAGGGCAGTAATCAGGAGCTCCAGGCATGTGGTAGGTCCAGAACTGGACACAGGCCTCAAGGGACTAATGGGGGTGTGCTGGGGTGTGGGGTTTTCTGAGGAAGCAAGAGACCTGCCTCAGGTCAGTATATAGTTGGAAGGTAGAATTGAGATCACCTGCCATAAAACCACCTGTGAAAAAAGGCTAGAAAAACCTTGCCCACGAGTCCGGGAAAATGCAAAGAAACTCGCTGTCCTCCTGAGGTGGTGCTAATAAAAAGAGAGACATCTGAACCCTAAGGCTGCAGCTCACAATGGGGACAGGTTCAAATTCATCATTTCTTCCAGTACAATTAACTCTCACTGATAAATTAGCACAAAATCTGACCCGGTAATGTGGAAACTAATTGAGCCCTCAGAAGCAAGTGTGAAACTGTCCTGCAGAGCAGATAAAAAAACTAGGACTCTTCTGGAAGAAACAACTCATGTTAAAGATGAACTTGAAATACAAAACTGACCCCACCACACAAGGAAGTGAATCACTGCAAAGGAAAGCCAGCAAATGTTATAAATAGGAGGTAAAGATGATGGGATACATAAAAGAGATTGCTTGTTGAAAATTATTAGAGATGAAAGAAGTAAGACCATAATGAAAGAACAGATTAGAAAATGAACATGTAGATTTGGAAAAGAACCAAATAGAACTTCTAAAAATGAAAATTATGGTCATTAAATAGTAACCTGAATGGACAGGTTAAACATCCAAGTGGATATACTTGAAGAGAAAACTATTGATTTTTAAGGAGATTTGAGGAAATTGCTTGGAAAACAGTACATGAGAGAGATGGAAAATGACTGGTCAAGATTCATGAACTTTACAGTGAAAAAGTCCAATATTGTAGGAGCTTTCTGAAAGTGAAAATAGAAGATATAATGGCTGAAAATTTTCATAGTGCAAGGCCGGAGTTCTTAAGTCCCTGAAGCACAGAGAATTACAAGCAGGATAAGTAAAAATAGTATCTAGACAGATTGCAGGTGAAATACTAGAAAAATAAGACAAAGCATGTAGATGAAGCAAGTAGATGTCTAGACTGGTAGATGTTGTGGAAGAAGATTAATATTTTCCAAGTGCTAGGGTGAAAAAATCCCAACATAGAAGTATATATGCTTTTAAAGTAATGTTTAAAGGGAAGCATGAAATAGACATTTTTGACCATTCATAGACTTTAGACTTTTGCTGGAGGAGCTGCCTGTTAGAAGATGTACTAGATGTACTTCAGGAAGAAAGAAATTGAACCTTAAGGAGAAAGCTGAAGGCAGCTAAGTGATAGCAAGCAATGTAGTGACGTGTCCCTTAAAATTGCCTTGTGATTTGAGAACAGTGAGTACAATTGCCTGCCCATATCCTAGGTTCCACATCCATGGATTCAGCCAACTCCACATTGACAATATTCAGGCAAAAGATAATGCATTTTTACTGAACTCATACAGACATTTAGTTCCTAAATAATATAGCTGAACAGTTTCATAATGTTTACATCATGTTAGATGTCATAATTAATCTAGAGATGATTTAAAGTGTATGGGAGGGGTTATCCGGGGAAGATGGCGACCGGGTGAGCAGCAAGGGAGCGAACCTCCTTAATAAACACCACCAGCTCGAGACAGACTTGGTGAGCGTGAATGCCGGAACCTCGGCTGGGAAGTTTAAACTGGGCGTATTTCTCTGAGATGCCGGGGGAGATGTGGTAGGGCGGACCAGGCTGCCGGGGCGAGACGTGGGAAAGTCC
>PVLD010013757.1:0-54781 GCA_004027595.1 Dinomys branickii | reverse complement strand
AAAAATAAGGACTAAGATAATATGTAATAGAACCACTGTTAATTTCCAATCATCTTTTTTTGAAATTCTGTACCGTTTTTCACTGTTTTTGTGTCTTCGTTTTTGTGCTTTTCTCTTTAAAATAAAAAAAGAATAAGAGCTGAGCATGTGGTTCAATGGAAGGATGCATGCTTAGCACTCAGTCCTGGGTTTTAGCCTATCGCAACAAACACACACACACCCTTACATTACCAATGATACAGTAATATTTAACTAAGTAGGAATTCCTAAATACTATGCAAAACACACAGAAAGGAAGGTAGAAGAAATATACAATCAGAGCAGCGAAATTCTGGCAGTAGGACATTCAAATTGGTTAAAATGTTGGTTTTAATTTCCAGAAAGAACTCCTAGTCTAAACCAATGCTCATCCTAGACTTTGTTATATGACCATTTTATATATTTTTCTTTTTATAATATACAATATAACAGCCACTGTTGATTTCCTATATGTTCATTTTATAGTTAACAGCACTTCCGACATTCAACCCACTGCCAGCTGGAACACATACATATGGAATCATAACTTTCCATTTTCATACTATGTTATATTCACTACTAGAATTCAAGATTTCAATTTTATTTATTTATTTATTTTTGGTCTTTTTGAGACAAGGTTTCGCTAAGCAGTTCAGGCCGGCCTCAAGCTCATGGTGATCCTCCTGCCTCAGCTTGGCATTACAGGTGTGGGCCACCAGGCCTGGTGAAAAACCCTGTTTTAATGCAGTATCTTTCCTTCCAAAAAAGCAACAAATTGCAAAATCAAATTAATTTTGGAAACTATAGGAATACTTTAAAACTTAATGTTGTATACATTAATTACCATGCTAAGTTCTAAGAGCAAAGGAGCAAAAAAAAAAAATCAATCCCTAAAAACACATTTTATCAAGTCGTCCAAAGTAGAGACATTGTCAACTTTATTGCTTCCTTCACCTTCCACGCAGTCTGATTCTCACTCTGAAACACTTGCGTCTTTTTCCTTGTCTCCATCCCCATTGCCTCTGGTACTCTACCTACCCAAACCATAAAATCCAGAACGTCTCTGGCATTACCTCCAACATCTTGAGGGTCAAAGGCACTAACTGAGAACCGAAGCTTCAAGATTATCCCACAATAAGACCGGCACCCACTCGGAAGGCTCTGGCTAGCACTTCTGTCTGTGCAAGGAAAAGGGAAACACTGACCAACTTACACCGTCCACCTCAAGGCCACCGTGCTTAGGCTGCACGGAGACCTCCCAAAAAGAGCCTCCTGCTCTTTTCCAAACCTGAATATAATTACCTCATTTTAAGCCTGGAATTTGACAAATCAATACCTCCTATCAAAGTTTAACCGCACTACACATAATTAAGCTTCTGGATATTAGAAAACTGTGGCAACTTAAGAAAAACTGAAAACAGCCTACATTGAAGGCTGCAAGCTACTTAAACAATATTCCCATTCAACAGACTATCCACCGAAAAAGAAAACCTCTAAGAACACATGAGCACGTACGCTGGTAAAACAGTAACATTTAAAAATATATAATTACACTTTTTCCATATCCCACAGTAGTTCTGTACCTACAGATTTTACTCATGTATGCTTGAGAGACAGAACACGCTTCAGGAGGAATAGGAGAAAAGACGAAACAAGTATCTTTAAGAACTTGGCAGGCGAAATTAGAGCGAGGCCCGGCAGGGCAGGAACACCCCGGAGGACGCCGCGGAAAGACCCCCGCGCCGCGCGTCCCGACGCTCCTGACCTTCAGGCGCTTGATCATCTCGTCGGTGGTGATCTTGTCGGTGATCTCCTTCACCCCGGGAGGGTAGGCGATCTTCCCGTCCGTACTCACGACGCCGCAGAGGGCAGTGGCAGGCTTGGGCTGCGCGGTGAAGTCCATCCTGGGGGACAACTTTGCTTTCACAGTCCTCTACCGGCCTCTATCGGTCAGAAAACCAAAGTTCAGCGAGAAAGGGGCGACTTTGTAACCTTTTTTTTTTTTTAATTAAAAAAAAAAATCTCTCCCGTGCAGAGGGCCCTTTCTCCCCGGCAGTCGGGGCCTCGGCGCCGCCCGGCCGCCCCGCTCCTGCCCGGAGCCGGGACCCCGCCGCCCGGCCGCGGCTCCCCAGCACCGCGGCCGCGGGCGGCGCCGAGCGCACCCGGAGTTTCCCAGTCCGCCGCTCACAATGAAACCCGCCCGCCAGCACCCGGGTCCGAAGTTGCGCGGCCTCAGGGCGCCGGCGAGAACCCCGCGGCCCCCGCCCGGCCCCGAGCGGCGCCCGGTCCCCGCCCGGCCGGTCCGCTCCGGGGAGGAGACGCGAGGCCTAGAGGGCTCGGCTTAGGCCGCAAAACTAGGGAGCAGCCCGGGCCCGCGCAGCGGCGGCTCGCGGAACAAAACGCCCGGCCCGGCCGCGCCGCGGGGCCCAGCAGCTCCCGCCCGCGCCCCTGCCCGGGCCCGCCGCCCGCGCCCCTGCCCGGGCCCGCCGCCCGCGAGGGGAAGCGAGCCGCCCGCACCCCAGCCCCGCGCCGGGAAACGGCTGACGCGTCTCCGCACTTCGCATTTTGTTCCCTCAACTTCGGCTGACGAAGCCCGGCGGCTTCTGCTGCCCGCGGCCGCCCGGCGCCGCGCGAGGCCTGAACGCCACCCGCCGCCCCGCCGGGCCTCGGAGCGCGGCGCCCCAGCCCCCACGCCGCCTTCCGCCCCCCCCCCCACCGCGCCGCCGAGGGCGGGAGCCGCGCCGCCGCGCCTGTACCTCCTCCGCATGCGGGCGGAAGGTGCATGGAGCGCCCGGGCCTCTGGCAGGTGGTTGCGCCGCCGCCCTCGTCGGGCTGCACACAAAGCGGCTCCGCGGGTCCCGCCGCCCGCCGCCCGCCCCGGAGCGGCGCTGGGGCTGGCGGTGCCGAGGAGGAGCCGCCGCCGCTGCCGCGGGGGGAGACGCGGGCCCGAGTGCGCTGGGCGGGGAGACACTGCCGCTCTCCGTCCGGCCGCGGAAGAGCAGCCTCGCCGAGGGCGCAGCGGGGGACCGTGTGCGCGTGTGTCCGCCGGCACCCGCGCGGCCCTCCCGCGCCCCCGACCCGGCCCGGCCCCGGCCCGGCCGCCCGTGCCCCCGGGAGCCGGCGCGTCGCGCACACACCGACCGGTCACGCGAGCGGCGCAAGAGCACGCGAGAGCAGCGCGCCGCGCTCCCGCCCTGCGCTTCCTCCGTCGGCCTCGCCTCCGCCTTCCTCGGGCCCGAGGCGGCCGCGCGCCGGGCGGACAGCGCCGCCACCCGGTTGGCGCCAAGACCTGCGGCTCGGGGCGCTCGCGGGAGGACCCAAGCCCGGCGGGCGAGGGGAGGCGGAGCCCGGGCGGCGGGAAGCGCGCGCCCCTGTCCGCCCGCGCGGCGTCACAGGGCTGGCGGGAGCGCTGGGCTGCGGAGGGTCGCCTGGGCCCGGGCTGCGCTGGGCGCGGGGGCGCTGAGGCTCCCCGGGACCCGAGCCGCAAAGCCGGGAGAAAGTTTTGTTCGCAGCAGAGCACAGACGTCGCCCGCTGAGGCTTGCGTCTTCTGACACCTTCCGAGGCCTCACCCTCCAGCTTCGACTCCTCGTGTTAATACTTTGAAAGCTGCAGAATAATAAAAACTGCAGAGAAGTTCTCAAGAAATAGGCTCTGGGCCTCTGGTCTGGAGTGAAAACGTGAATTTCAATCCCTCAACACTACACAATCAGGATCTCTGAGAAAAAGCGTTTTTACTAATTAGCAAGGTGGTTCTTGTGAATTTGGAAGACCTCGTTTAAAAATGAAAATGTTTCAAACACACTAAGAATTAGTTTCCCGCCAAAGGAAAACGACTGTCAGGGAACAGTCGTTGTAGCACTGTTTGAGCAAGTCCAGGGGAAGACTGGAGCAAATGAACCTCACGAGTAATCAGAATTTCAGGGGTAAAGTTAGAAACAGAAATACACTACTATGAAATAGCGTTCGGTTCTTGAAACTGACCACTAACATTTAAAAAATGATATCTGATTATTTAAGTTATTGTTGATATCCTTCGATCCATTTTCCCACATCCTTTAACTTGGCCCTAAAAATAGCAAAGGTATCTCCACTCACTGAATTGCTTTCCAGGTATTATGCAAGGAAGCAGTCATCTCAAAATCTAGCATTCAACGCCGCGGGTTTGCTGGAACTTGAGTAAGAAACAATCGATTGAAGGCTGTTCTCATACACAGCGTTAAGTCCACCCAATACCCCTATTTTTAGGCTCTTCTAACTTCTAGTGTTTCTTTGTCTGTTGTTACATTTAAATAACTATAGAGCAATCCGTTTTTTGTTTGTTCAGCGTCAGTAAATTTACCCTTATGGGATGGCCTTTTGTAGGTGCCCTTTTTCAGCTGGGTCTTGGGCATGCCTGTAATTCCAGCGCTGTAGGAAGCTGTGGCAAGAGGATCACACATTTTTTAAAAAACTGTTTTGTTTTTTGAGACATGTCTCTCTAGGTAGTTTAGGTTGGCTTTGAACCCACCATGATCTTCCAGCCTTAGATGGGGAAGTGCTGGGATTACAGGCGTGTGCCGCCACTCCCAACATACATTGAAAATGTTTTTAAAAATTAAAAATAGTGAGCATGATGGCAAAGGCCTGTAATTCCAGCACTCCAGAGGTTAAGACAGGAGGATCACTGGGAGTGCAACCAGCCTGGGCTACACAGTGAGTTAAAGGCCTGCACTACACAGCAAGACCCTATCTCAAAACAACAACCACAACTCGGGGATGTATTTTAGTGTGAAGGCCCTGGGTACAATCTCTAGTCCTGCAAAAACAGAACAACACCACACCACCACCACCACCACCCACCCCCCCAACCCCCACAGCAACACTACTTTAACAATGTATTTGTTACAATGTATTTGTTACTATTGTACAATATTGTAAATGCTCAAAAGATAGTAAAGGCTGAGGATGACAACATATGTAAACATTGTATTTATACAATATTTTATTTATTTTTTTGTCTTTTTGAGACAGGGTCTCGCTATGCAGTTCAGGCTAGCCTTGAGCCGAGGTTGTAGCCCAGGCTGACCTCAAACTCAAAACAATCCTCCTGCCTCAGCCTCCTGAGTGCCGAGATTACAGGCGTGCTCCATGCCTGGCTGTCTGGCACAATACTCTAGAATGGCTTTTTTTTTTTTTTTTTTTTGACAGCAGGATCTCACTGTTATCCAGGTGGGCCTCAGCCTTCTGAGTACTGGAACAGGTGTGTGCCACCATGCCCAGCTTTTTCCTTCATTTCTTTGTTCATTCTTCTTGTCCTTCTTTTGCCAGCACTGCTAATTTGAACCCAGGTCTTTTGCACTGAACCACATTCCAGCCCCTCCTTCTTAATTTTTATTTTTGAGACAGGTTCCCTGTAAGCTCCTAAACTGCCCAAACTGTGTTTGAACCTGTAGTCTTCCTGCCTAAGCCTCCCAGAGTGCTGGGGTTACAGATATGCATGACTATGCTTCCAGTTACTTCTTTGCTTAAACATTTGCTTACACACACAGGAAATGAGAAGAGATTATGTGACATTTACAGTATTTATTTATATATTGTTTGTTTGTGTGAGACAGGGTCTTGCTACCTAGTTCAGGCTGACCTTGAACTCACTATGTAGCCCAGGTTGGCCTTGAACTCGGGGAGATCCTCCTGCCTTAGCAGCCAGTGTGCTGGAATTACAGGCTGCACCACCATGCCTGGCTAATAGGGATTCATTTGGGGAGGGGCTCATTTTTAAAATGATGTGGTGGCACATGCCTGCAATTCCAGCATTCAGGAGGCTGAGGCAGGAGGGTCACCATGAGTCTGAGACCAGCCTGAATTAGATGTGAGACCCTATCTCCAAAAGGGGAGGGTGGGGGAACCGGGGATGAAGCTCAGTAGTGGAGCACATGTATCACATTTGAGAAACCCGGGGCAAGAGATCCAGCACTACAAAAATAAAATAAAAATGAGGAGCCTCAGATCCCTGGCTGCCTTCCTGGTGAAGCTTAATTTGTTTGGGAAGAGATACACCCAAATAACAGTAATACAGCACTAGTAGCGTAGCAGTAGTGGTGGTGGTGGTGGGAGTAAACGTTTATGAAAATAAAGTAGGGAAGAGGAAGTGCAGACCTAGCAGCCCCTCATTATTTACAGCAGCTCCCCATTGAATCTTCGAAGCCGCAGGTAACACCAACCTCTGTCTCTGCTCTGCTTTTCCCATCCTCACTGCAGTGCTGCTGTGGAGCACCAGAGTTCATCTGTCCTCTGCTTTATGCCCTGCTAACTCATTGGCCCATCATTATTAAATAATAGTAAGATTACTTGAACAAGAGCACAATGGTACCGTGGCAGTAGATCTGCTATTCAAGATGGAGCCACTGACAAAGGAATGATTCCTGTCCCTGGTGGGACACAGTGACAAGGCTAGAGATTTCATTAATTCTCAAGTGGTGAAAATTTTGAAATTTATGATTTACATCTGAAATTTTCCATGTAATAGTTTGGGATTGAGGTTGACTTTAAGTAACTAAAATTGCAGAAATTGAAACTTTGGCTAAGAGGGGCCGACTGGGTAGACTCTTAGGCCTCTGGGGGATGTGGCTTGTCTTCTCACTGAGAATGTAAACTGCTAAACCTTTCTAAGCAATGGAGTGATGTGACATGATTTATGTCTGTGTCCTAGGCAACCTTGGGTAAAGTAATCTTTTTTGTCCTCATCGTATTAGCGTGTAAAACAGGATTAATTACAGCATCTGCTTAGGAGGATCATTGAGAAGTAAGTTCATATTTATAAAATGTCTAGAAAGGTAACTAGTACATACTCAGTTTTACATATTCTTACTGCGAGGATGGAAATCCTGGTAAAGATACAAGTTTCAAAGTCAGGTGACCAGTTACAGGACAACTGCAAAGATCATAAGGGAAGACGTGAAAGGGAACCAGGTTAGCGGTGGAGGTGAGGAAAACCGGTGCAAGACCAATCAAAAGATACAGACTGGCAGGATGGGTTAAGGAACAAAGTCCAACATTATGCTGCATATAAGAAACACATTTAATTCAAAAAGAAATTCACATGTCACGGAAACTCAGGACAAAGCATTGGTGGCAATTCTGTTTGCAGATAAAGTGGATTTCAAGCCAAGATTGATAAAGAGACAAAGAAGGTCACTATACCCTTATAAGGGGAATAATCCAAGAGGAAGAGAACAGCCATAAATATATGTGCACCAAATAGCAGTGCACCCAACCGTATAAAGTAAATATTAACGGACATGAAAAATCAAATAAGCACTAATACAGTTGTATTGGGGGACTTCAATACACCCCTGTAACAATTGCACAGATCAACTAGACAAAAAATTAACAGCAAAATATTAAAACTGGAAAATGGTGCAAGAAAAAAAGAAGAGACAAGAAATCAGGGATGATGCCAAAGTTTTCTTTGAGTAACTAGAACCAAATAGTTACCACTAATTGAGATGGACTAATTGAGATGGACAGGATTGTGCCTAGAGCAGAACTAGCATCAAGATGTCTTCTAGACTCCCCCCCCACCCCCCGTACTGGGAATCAAGCTCATGACCTTGCACTTGCCAGGCAGGTGCTTGGGCCACTGAGCTATATCTCCAGCCCTCAAGATATCATTTAGACATCCAAGCTATTTATTTAAAAGTTAATGTAGTTGAGCATGGTGGCATATGCCTGTAACCCCAGTACTTGGGAGGCTGAGGTAGGAGCATTGCCATGAGTCTGAAACCAGCCTGGGCTACATAATGAGTTCAAGGCCAGCCTGAACTATATTATGAGACCCTATCTCAAAAATAAATAGACAAACAAAGGAAATTCAAATGTTACTGGGCTCTTCCATTGAATAAAATATACCAGGCACTGGGGGCTCACGCCTGTAATCCTCGCACACAGGAGGCTGAGGCAAGAGGATTGCCCTAAGTTCAAAGCCAATTTGTGCTCCATGGCAAGTTTAAGGCCAGCCTGAACCACATAGTGAGACCATGATTCAAAAGACAAAGCTCAGGGCTGGGAATATAGCTCAGTGGAATAAGCGCTTGCCTAGCAAGCGCAGGGTCCTGAGTTCGATCCCCAGTACCGCAAAAAAAAAAAAAAAAAAACCAAAAGACAAAGCTCATGGTATTGACATGATCAATTTATTGAAGGAAAACCAGCACACAGCAAACCATAATTTGAGGCAAGGCTCTGATATGTTTTACAATGGAGATTTGAACGACATTGTCCAGGAGCCTGGAAAAGAGAAACAATGGAAACTTCACAAAGAAAGGGGCTTTTGAGGCAGGCCTTGGGGGTGTGCTGTGTTGAGGAGGGCTGTGGAGGGGACCTTGGCTGGTACAGAGTGAGTCGGGAGGCTTTAATGAAAGCCTGGAGGGCTGGGCACAGAGCACAGTAGTAGAGCACCTCCTAGGATGTCTGAAGCTCTGGGTTCAAGCCCTGGACCACAAAAACAAAGAACACTGCTTAAAAGCAGCCTAGAGGTGAATGCATCCAATTTCTTTTTTAGGAAAAAGAGTTTAATGTGGTTAAAACAATGATTGCATAATGATGTGTGTGTGTGTGTGTGTGTGTGTGTGTGTCTGTGTGTCTGTGTGTGTCTGTGTGTCTGTGGGTTGAGACAGGGTCTCACTATGCAGCCCAGGCTGGCCTGGAACTCTCAGCAATCCTCCTGCCTAGACTTCCTGAGTGCTGGGATTATAGACATGTGCCACCATGCCCAGTGTGTGTGTGTGTGTGTGTGTGTGTGTGTGTGTGTGTGTTGGTTTATTTGTTTAGTTGGTTTTTAGGATGGGAGTGAACCTGGGTCAGCCCCAATGACATGGGTTTGTGATTCTTTATTTACCCTCAAGGAATTTCAGTCAGCTCTCTTCCTGTACACACACACACACACACACACACACACACACTCACTCACACACGATCTGTGTACAAAAGGCTATTCAATGCGATTTCAGGACAAGCCTTCAGTCCCCTATTTCAACCATGCTACCAACCACAAACTTGTCTATATATAGACATTCTAGAGACACTGCTAAAACAGTGTTGTTCAACATAAATTTATGCAGCAATAGAAATGTTTCACAGTGCATCTTCCAATACAGGAACCACTAAGCCATATGATGCAACACTTGGAAAGTGATTAGTGCAACCATAGAAATGGATTTTCATCTGGTATGAAAAAACCAAAAGTGTAAATAAGGACCAAAATGTATAGTAGGTACTGTGAAATAGGAAGAAAATGTTCAAATAGGAGGAGGAACAAAGGTGGGGGGGGAGGAAACAAAAGTAAAAAAATGAGAAAAGAAGGAAAAATGGAACCAAAGCTTTGTAAATGGGGAGAGGAGGAGGGGCCGAAGGGATGGAGGAGATGGGGTGGGGGGGGTGGGGGGATCAAGTCATCGTGTACAGGTACACGCTGTGATGAATGGGATCACTGTATACACCCAAAATGCACCAATGAAATCTGGTTGTAAAAAATGTTTTTCAAAAAGAAGTGGATTTTCAGTTTAATTTAAAATTTTGAGAGAGAGAGAGATTTTGAGGTCACACTAAGTTGCCCAAGGCGGCTCCAAACTCCTGGGTGCAAACAATCCTCCTGCCTCAGCCTCCCAAGTAGCTGGTACTATACAATTTTCTTTTAAAACTGAAATAAGCACATAGCTGGTGGCCACTGTATTGGACAGTACTGATCTGGTGAGTAGTTTATAGGAATGATTGGTAGGATGAGAGTAGATGTTGGATACATTGAGAGAAAGTCATTAGTTTGGACAGAGCTCCTGCACTATTCACAACAGACCAAAACAAAGTGGAGTCATTCGCACTAAAGTGCACTTGAACAAACTGGAACTTTAAAGAAGATAAACTGAGCACGGTGATGCACCCCTGGAAGCCTAGCACTCTGGAGGCTGAGACCAGAGGATCGCTGTGAGTTTAAGGCCAGTGTGGGTTACAGAGTGAGTTTAAGGGCAGTCTAGGCCAAACAGTAAGACACTGTCTTAACCCCTGCCCAATCAACCAATCAATCAGTCAGCTGGGTGTGGTGGTGCCTGTGATCCCAGCACTCCGGAGGCTGAGGCAGGAGGATTGTTGCGAGTTCAATAACCAGGTCAGTGTTTCTGTAAACACAAGTTTGCAGTCCACCAAAGTCAGGGTAATAAAGGAGCCCTCTCTGTTTTCATCTTTACACAAGAATAAGCTGAAATAACCAGGCACTCACCAATTAGCTCTTCTCCCCATGGCTCCGTACCCTTCTTCCCACCGCACGATGCCCACTGTTCTGCTCTCGCCCAGTGGGCGCCCTTAGAGAGGCCGCCCCACTTCCCACAAGGCAAATAAAAGCCAATAAGATCTACAGTGAAATTTCTTGTCCTTTTATCTTTTCACAGTTCTGGTGACCATGAAGGGGCCTCATGGATGTTGGTGATGACTCCTGAGCCCCCCTGAAGAAGGCAGGGGAGCCGCAGATCCCTTTTGAGGTCCCTTCTCTTCCTCATGGATCCCCAAATGTAAGTAAGCTTCTCTTTTGTTAATCTTCCCCTGCCCCATACTAGGGATTAAAAATAGCCTTTAATTTCAGCTATATTCCCAGTTATCTTTTGTTTTGTTTTGAGACAGAGGCTCACCGTGTACTCCAGGCTGGCCTTGAACTCACTAAGTAGTCCAAGCTAACATCAAACTCATGGTGATCCCTTCGCCTCAATCTCCTGTGTACTGGGATCACAAGTGTGTGCTACCATACCCAGAATTTATTTTTTTATTTTGAAGCAGGACTCTAAGATGTAAACTTCCTGCCTCAGCCTCCCAGAGTGTACTACCATGCCCCATGCCCGGTATGCTAATTGTGTTTTGTTCTGTTTTGAGACAGGAATCTTACTAAACTGCAGCAGCCTCCCAGTAGAGATTACAGGTATACGGTACCAGTGTCAGTTTAAAATTTTCTTGGGTCAGATTGCTTTTTTCCCTCTTTCTTTCCTTTTTTCTTTTTTTCCTTTTCTTTCTTTCTTTCTTTCTTTCTTTCTTTCTTTCTTTCTTTCTTTCTTTCTTTCTTTTTTTGCCTTTTTGAGACAGGGTCTTGCTATGCAGTTCAGGCTGGCCTTGAGCTTGCTTTGTAGCCCAGGCTGGTCTCTAACTCGCAATGATCCTCCTGCCTCAGCCTCCCAAGTGCTGGGATTACAGGTGTGTGCCAAAGTCACTGGATGTGTTTCCGGTGGTTGTACTTGTGGTGGGTACGAGGGCCATGTAGTGTAGTGAGGCACACATGACCTTTTGGGGTATGTGGCAGATGGGGAGTCAGTGTCAAGAGTGGAAGCCTGAACAGAGCAAGACTGGTGTCATTGCAGGCCAGACAGAAATGGGCAGTGAGTGGCACTTACTGCGAGGGTATGAACTCAGACTTCTGGAAATTTTTATTTTATTTTATGCATAGGTAGGGAGAAATCAATGGATGCATTGGTGAAGGGGGTCTCAGAGCCAAAGCCACAACTTGACTGGTGGGCCTGGTTCAGACCCTTCAGTGTGACTAGAGTGGCCTGCCAGGAGGAAATAAGATTGTCATGGCAGAGCAAGCTGGACATACAACAGGGTTGGGTAGTGTCTCAAGAAAATGTCACTGGCTGGCTTGGTGGCGCACACCTATAATCCCAGCACTCAGGAGGCTGAGGCAGGAGGATGGTTGTGAGTTTGAGAGCAGCATGGACTACAAAGCGAGCTCAAGGCCAGCCTGAAGTGCATAGTGAGACCCTGCCTCAAAAAGACACACACGAGCGAAAGTGCGCAAGCACACACACACAAAGAAAGAAAGAAAAGAAAAGGTCTCTGCAGTGAGGTACACTGTGAGGCACACCCCAGCCCCAGCGCATTTCCCTGCTTAGGCTTTTATCACAACTCTGGGATACCCAAGATTCAATGTAAAAAGAAATGAGTCCCATTACAAAGAATGTTCCATATGGACAACACCAAGCTTTAAGAGTGAAATTTAAAATGAGTGCTTTTGAATTAGTCTCACTCAAGGAGGCCTACTGATTTGCAGAAGCTTCTAAAAATATTTCAAAAACTGTTTGTTGTTGGCTCTTTTTAAAGCTAGGAGGGCAAATAAAAAACTAAGCCACTGATTTTTGAAATTGATTCTAACCTTCTAACTCAGTTACTGTCACATTTCAAAGGTGAAAAGAAAACTAGATACAATGTTTATAGGAGTTGGGCCCTCACCTTCATAAGCAAGCAGCTATTTCAGAGCTTCCCAAGCTGGGTTCAGGCACAGAAAATGCTTTGTCTGCCATATTTGCTAATGGACTCTGCCTTGAATTTGGTAATCTGATTAAGAAATAAGCCAAATAAAAAGTCACCTCTTATGGGACGGGGATAGACTTTGCCTACTTTGCCTGAGGCATTGGATTCAATCTTCAGCCCTGGGAAAAAAGTCACCTAACTAAATCTGTCTCCAAAACCTGCCTTCCTGGCACTCAGCTCGTATTTTGAACAGCCTTCTGTGTCGGGGCTTTCTCCTAGGCGCAGTTGTGCACTTCCCTATAAAATTCTGTAGTGGATTCCTGTGGCTTTCTGTGGCCTTGTCATCCATGTGGATCCTCCTCTGTGGCTGGTCTGAACCCAAACTGGACTCATCCCAATCAGTGCTCTCCCAGGGCACAGCCATCCTAATAGGATTAACTGGACGCTGGCCACCCCCGCGGGGCATATGCCAGTGTACACAAGCGCCTGGGAGAGGAGCCCTGGGTGTGGGCTGGGCGTCTGGGCTTTGGAGCAGCTGCTGGGATCACGACATGTGCTGTACACTGCACACTGTCTATCATGTGACCCAATCCCGGGACCCAAGGCAGAGCCAGAATTCGGAACCATTCTTGAGAGAGAAACCTCCAGACCAGTGGAGGAAAATGTACCAAATCCAGTTCGACAGAAGATGGAAGTTTGATCTAAACTTCCATTTGTGCCCTCTGTAAAACTGACCTTTCTTAAAGGCAATATGTCCTAGACTCTTTCTTGGAGAAATATGCATTTTCTCCCTGTGCCTTTGAAATGTAGGTTTTCTGCCTAAGCCTCATCTCTTTGTAGGTACAAATTTAGTATTGCTTAACTAACAATTGCTCAGGGAAACGAACTGATAATTTAAAAATGGATACTCTAAAAGAGGCAGAGAGGAGCCGGGGGTGGTGGCGCACGCCTGTAATCCCAGCACTGGGGAGGCTGAGGCAGGAGGATCATTGCGAGTTTGAGGCCAGCCTGGGCTCCAAAGTGAGCTCAAGGCCAGCCTGAACTGCACAGCGAGACCCTGTCTCAAAAAGACAAAACAACTAAAATAAAATAAAAGAGGAAGAGAAACTATTTGGAAACTGTCCAGTGAATTTCTTTTGATAGTAAAATCTTGCTGTTGCTGTTGTTGTTTCTAACATAGGGTATCACTTTGTAGTCCAGGCTGCCCTTAAATTCACTATATAATCAAGACTGGCCTTGAACTCACAGTAAGTGAGTTCTCCTGCCTCAGCCTCCCAAGTGCTAGAATTACAGTCATATGCCACCATGGCCAGCTCAAAAAACTTTTAATGAATGCTGTAAGGTCTGTTTTGTCTCTATGTCTTTTTCTACACATGTATGTTATGTATATATAATATTTTTCTCTGTTAGATGATGTCAAAATTTACAAAAAGCTTTATTGAACTGGTTTGAAGAAAAACTAGGCAAGATCCTTCGGTTCATGAGCGTGATGATTGGGTGTTCATGCTATCTGCATGAGATGTTCCTCCCTCAAACCTTGTTACAAGGTCAGCACGTTAGGCGTCTGATGTAAAAAAAAATAAAAGAAAAAGAAAAAAGAAAAACCCGGCAAGCCAGGCATGGTAGCTGGGGATATAGCTCAGTGGAATAAGCGCTTGCCTAGCAAGCGCAGGGTCCTGAGTTCGATCCCCAGTACCGCAAAAAAAAAAAAAAAAAAAAAGCCAGGCATGGTGTCATACACCTGTAATCCCAAAACTTGGTAGGCTGAGGCAGAAGGATCTCTGTAAGTTCAAGGATAGCTGGGGCTATAATATAATAATTATTGCTAGTCAGTTCAATGCCTGCCTGACCTACATAGCAAGACTATCTCCAAAAAAAAAGAAACCAAAAAACAAGAAATAAAAAAATGGCAGGGGATATAGCTCAGCATCACAGCGTCTGCTTGGCAAGCCCAAGGTCCTAAGTTCGATCCTCAGTACCAAAAACAAACAAACAAACAAATAATAAAACTAGGCAGTACTATAGAATCATCATTTTAAAAAGTTTAGTACTGGGAGTTAAACTCTGGACCTTGTGCTTACCAGGCATGTGCTGTGCCACTGAGCTGTATCTCCAGCCTGGCAGTAAAGTAATGATCTAAAAATAGAAACTAACTCAATTACCTATTAGTTCATGTGACTTAAGTAAATAAACTATAAATTATGTATCACATAAAGAAAAAGATAACTTTTTTTTTTTTTGCCTTTTTGAGACAGGGTCGCACTAGTTTAATTGTGTTCAGCCTGGCCTCAAAGGCCAGCAAGATTTTACTATCAAAAAAAATTCGTTGGACAGTTTCCAAATAGTTTCTTTTCCTTATTTGTTTATTTATTTATTTAGTATTTTTGAGACAGGGTCTCGCTGTGCAGTCCAGGCTGGCCTTGAGCTCACTTTGTAGCCAAAGCTGGTCTCAAACTCAACGATCCTCCTGCCTCAGCCCCCCGAGCTGGGATTACGGGCACGCGCCATCACACTGGGATTGGAAAAAACTTCTAAAAAATGCATTGGCAGGCATTTGTTCAAATATAAGGTACTCACACAAACCTAGATGGTATAAGACAATCATGCGATATGGCTTGATGCAAATATGACATTCCATTAATATGAGGTATGAGACTCCTGCCCATGTAACAGGACACACGGTTTAGAGTAACTTTTTTTAATGAGTAGGAATACACTGTTAAGATAATGATAAATCTGGCATAAGAAATCCATAAACCAGTAACAGTCCTATATTATCAAGTATGATGTACTGGACATAACTGTGTACTCAGTACACTTACAGAACTGTTAGAACAGTAAGTTTTTTACATCAGCATTGCCACAAATATGAGTAGTGCGTCGGGATACAGTATTACAGTGACCGTGCTGCTGCTCAGTGATGGAAATTTCTCAGCTGCACTATAATTTTATGGGACTACTGTTGCAGACTTAAATGTTATATACTACATGGCTAGTTTTTGAAAATTGTTGATAAAATGAAAAATAAGACTGTCTTAATAATTTTCCTAGCCAGGTGTGGTGGGCACATGCCTAAAATCCCAACATTTAGGAGGCTGAGGCAGGAGGATCCCTGTGAATTTGAGGCCAGCCTGGTCTACGTGGTGAGTCCAGGACAGCTTGAACTACATAGCAAAACTCTGTCTAAAAAAAATAAAGAAAAACCACACCACAATTATCCTACTATATAAAGTGGACATTTTGACTTGGATTTGCAAGTCAGATAGATTTGTGTCATCTCTGATAGATGTTTCAAGGTCAAAACTGGAACTCCAACTGAAAAGTAAAAAGCACAGTAAAAATGAATTTTGTGATGCATTTCATTAGAGGGGGTGAAGAAAAGAGAAAAAACATGTTTAACTTTTTAGTATCTTTGCTTCTGTGATGGTTTTGATACCTGGTTGATTTGTCAGAAAATAACATGATGGCTAGACTTGTTCTTCATGAACAATTAAAACAATTGTTAATGAGAAAATTAGGCAGATATAAAAAGGATAAATGTTTGTAAATGAACATTTCATAGTTTCAAAAATCTCAGTCATTGAAATCCTATAACTATGTTATGAGAAATTAAAGTATAGATATTCATGCAATGGCGGAGTCATTTCTAAGTTAAATTATTGAAACACATTAGTTGCTGAATAAGTTTAAAGTATATATACTTCAGCTGGGCATGGTATCACATGCCTGTAATCCCAGCACTCACGAGGCTGAGGCAGGAAGATCACCATTCAATTCCAGCCTAGGATACATAGTGAGTTCAAGGACAACCTGAACTATGTGTCGAGGCCCTGTCTCAAAAAAAAATAAGTGTGGGGGACAACACACCAGTTCCAGCAAAGCAAACTTAAAAAGAGCCTCTGTGGTCACCTACAATTATTTTTACGCAAATAAATAAGAAAAAGAACTGCTCTGCAAGCTGAAGCTGGAGAACTCAGTGTAAATGTGGAAGGGTGAGTCTCTACTTCCCATGCGGGTCACATTAGAATGCCCAGTGTCATAACAGGAAACATTTGAACTGCAAACCAAGACAAGTTGATGACTGAACGCTATAGACAGCTTTTCTCAAAACCGCAAGACAAGACTCCCAGGAGAACTGCAAGTTTGAGCCCAGTCTTAGCAACTACTGTCTCAAAATAAAAAAGGGGTGGGGCTGTAGCTCACTGGGGAGGCCCTGGGTTCAATCCCAGTAGCATTCCCAAAAAAGCCAACTGACAAGCCCGTGGGAAAAGGGCTTCACTTTTATGGCCTCGTTTAACCACAATTACCTCCCAAAGGTCCCACCTTGAAATGTCATAGTAAGGTTAAATTTCCACCCTCTTACTGAGGTAGCTCACAGCAGGGATTACGTTTCAACATGAGTTTTGGCAGACGCATTCAAACCATAGCCACCAGGTTATCTTTGCATGTGAGCTTGTTCTTTGATCTCTTCAGTTTTAGCTGGTTTGGGTCACAGGGACCCCAGCCAAAAAGACTTCACCTCTTGCTATTGTCTTCCTCACCATCAGAGTAGTAGCCTCCCAGGTATGCTGAATTACCTCCAAAATTATAATTGTGTGCCGAGTGCGCACCACTGTAGCGCCTTGGGAGGCTGAGGTAGGAAGATTGGAAGCTCAAGCCCAGCCTGGGCAATCTAGTGATCTAGTGAGCCCCGGTCTCAAAAGAAAAAACAGGAAAGGGCTGGTGAGGTAGCTGCATACAAAGGCCCTGGGTTCAACCCCCAGGACCACACGCACGTCCACACACACACAGAGTTTTAAATGTTCGCATCTGTCTATCAAATGTTGAATGATCTTTTTTAGGCTAGAAAGACAAAACGTCAAAGAAATGTGTGATCGTGGGGATGCGGTAGCCCATGAATGGTGTGTGGAGACCCAGAATGACGGCGGCTGAGTTTTGGTAAGGAGCCCACCTGGGGAGGGGTTGTGGGACCAAGTGCCTCGGAAGCTGCTGATTTGGGGTGAGCTCCTGCCCTACATCCAACAGACCACACCAGTGTAAAGTCACTCACCAGATGCCAAGTAAGCACGTGGAGGCCTTAGACGAGCACATAGACCCCGCACGACCCATTTTTCCTAGGGGAAAAACAGGATTAGAGTCAGTCAGCGTAAGGAGGAAGTCTGCTTCTACTTTAGCCCTTACCGAAAAGTCACCTGAAGTAACCAGATGTCACGCAGTTAACTTCTTCCTCCTATTATTCTGTTTCCTCTTTTGTACTTTACAAAACCCACTGTTCTGCTGGCTCTGTTGACGCACACCTGTGGTCCCAGCTAGTCCAGAAACTGAAGCAGGAGGTTCTCTTTTGCCCAGGAATTAGCAAGGAAGCTGAACAATATAGTAAGACCCTGTTTAAAAACAACTAACAAAACATGAAAACCCTACTATTGCCAAGTGAAATTGCTCATTCTATTTTATAGAATGGGCATCGTGGTGTGTGCCTGTAATACCAGCACTTGGGAGGCCGAGGCAGGAGGATCGCTGAGTTTGAGGCCAACGTGGGCTCCATAGTAAGTTCAAGGCCAGCCTAAACTATCTAATGAGATCCTGTCTCAAAAAAAAAAATCAAAAGAAAAAAAACATAGAAGTTGCCTATAATTCACACACATCCTCCTATACAGTTTAAACATGTATTTACATGTGTACACTATGTAAATAGTTTTTATATTGTGTTTCTTAGGAGATAATGACAAGAAAAAAGTGTACATGTTCATACAGACATAATTACTTTCCCAAATATTTTCAATCCACAGTTGATTGACTCCGAGGATCCAGAACGTGTTGAGATGGAGCCGCTCTGTACTAAGAAGTAGGATCCTATCGTATCTACCTGGCACTAACGTAAAGAGTTTCACATTTCGTTGATGACTAATAAAGACAAAAAGGAAGTATGAATCATTTTGGCTTTGTCTGACCAAGATGTTAGCTTGTTTGCCATAGCAATTTAAAGAACTTCGTTTGAATTCTAGGTAATATTTTTGTTTCTGTTCACATCTCCCTGCATTGTGAAGGTCGGGTCTGGCTGCTGTGGCCCGGATGTGGCTTGTTCCCCAAAGGTTCATGTACTACCACTCAGGCCTCAGTGTGGTGCTGAGACCTTTAGAGATGGGGCCTGGGGGGAGGTCATTAGCGTCAAGGTAGTGTTTGTGGCGTCCTGAGTTTGTTTTCCTAAGGTCGAGTTATAATAAAAGCATTCTGAGTAGGCCATTTTGGTGCACGCCTGTCATCTCAGCAGTGGGGAGGTTGAAACAAGAGGATTGCAGTGAGTTCGAGGTCACCCTAGGCTACACAGTGCATTCAAGACCAGCCTGAACAACACAGAGAGACCGTTGTCTCAAAAAAACCAAACCAAACAAACACCCCCCCAGCCCAACCTCCCCACCCATTCAGGTGCTAAAGGATGTGGCACCATGGTAGTGTGTGATTAGTATGCACCCCGTCCTAGGCTTAATCCCCAACACAGAGACAGATAGAGACAGAAACAGAGAAGAGACAGAGAGACAGAGATGGACTGACAGACAGAGGTACACAGAAAAGAGACGGAGACAGAAAGAGAAAAAGGGACAGAAAGACAGAGACAGCGACAGTCTACCAGCCTGAATCTTCCTCTGACTTCCTATCCAGTGCTGTCACCCTTTCTCCTGTATGTGCTAATGTGACCTGTCATGGTGTGATGCACCGAGAGGACCTTCCCCAGGCTCCAGTGCTGGTCCCTGCCTTCAGACCTCTGCAGCTGTGAGCTACTTGAGCCTCCTTTCTTGACGAAGTTACCCCGTCAGGTACTTCAATGTCCTATTAGAGAACTGACTAATACATTGACCTATATTATTAGTGTTATAAACTGAGATGTGTCCCTCCAAAATCCATGTGTTGAAGCCCTGTATCAGTCAGTGCTCACAGGAGAAACCAACTTGATGCAAGGTATATAAGGATATAAGGATTTACAAGGTTGGCTTACAGTTGGCTGCGCACAGCCCAGGGTGTGGAAGAACCTGAGGGCCGTCTGCTCACTGCAGATTCAAAGGGGCCAGTGAAGGCGCCAGCTTAGTGTCCCCTGTGAGTCTGAAGGGTCTGCGCCAGAAGCCAGGAGATGACGTCCAAGGTAAAGGTGTGGACTTCAGCTTCTCCGGTGAAACAGAGCGAAACAGAGCAAGCCCTTGTTCTTCACTTCCCATTTACACCATTCAGGTGAGGAGGCGACCTAGGGTGGGTCCTCTGTCCTCAGTAAATCCGCCCACCACACCCATAACCTGCTGGTCCAATTTACTTGGGCAGTCCTTACTCACATTGACACAAGCAGTTAACTATATTACAAGCCCTAACTCCATTCTTGTTCTTTTGTTTTGTTTGTTTGTTTGTTTTTGTTTTTTGAGACACGGTTTCACTATATAGTTCAGGGTGGCCTTGAATTCACTATGTAGCCAGGCTGCCCTTGAACCTGTGACCATCCTCCTACCTCAGCCTCCTGAGTGCTAGGATTACAGGTGTACGCCACCATATCTGGTTGAAACCTTTTAATTATGACAGCCCATTCCCTGTTCCATAACCAAAATAGTCAAAATGGCAATACTTCCAAAATTGACATATAGATTTAATGCAATCTCAATCTAAATACCAACAGCATTCTCCACAGAACTGGAAAAAGCAATCCTAAAATTCATATGGAATCTGAAGAGATCCAGAATAGCAAAAGCAATCCTAGCTAGCAAAAACAAAGTGGGCGGCATCACAGTCCTAGACTTGAAGCTCTATTACAAAGCTACAGCGATAAAAACAGTGTGGTACTGGCTCAAAAATAGGTATGAATAATGGAACAGAACAGAGCATGCAGATACTACCCCAGGCATGTTCAGCTATTTGATCTTTGACAAAGGGACCAAAAACATAGATTCTTTCTGTCTCTCTTTCTTTCTTTCTTTCTTTCTTTCTTTCTTTCTTTCTTCCTGAGACAGAGTTCTGCTAGGCAATTCAGTTCAGGTTGACCTTGAACTCACTTCATAGCTCAAGCTGGCCTCTAACTTGCAGCAATCCTCCTGGCTCAGTCTTCTGAGTGCTGGGATTACAGGCATGCACCATACCCAGCAGATAGCTTCCTTAATAAATAAATGGTGTTGGGAAAACTGGCTATCCACACACAGAGGATTGAATCTAGGTATCTTTCATCATGTCTTTCACCATGTACTGAACTAAAATCAAAATGGGTCAAAGAATTAAATGTTAAAACAAACACTTAAACTACTGGAAGATGAAACAGGTAAAATTCTTGAAGTCATGGGCATAGGGAAGGACTTTCTTTCTTTCTTTCTTTCTTTCTTTGCTCTTTTTTGAGACAGGTCTCGCTATTGCAGTTCAGGCTGGCCTTGAGCTCACTTCGTAGCCCAGGCTGGTCTTGAACTTGCAATGATCCTCCTGCCTCAGCCTCCCAAGTGCTGAGATTACAAGTGTGCACCACCATGCTGGACTAGGAAGGACATTCTAAACAGAACCCCAGATGCACAGGAAGTAGTACCCAGAATCAACAAATGGGATCATATCAAACTAAAAAGCTTCTGCCTAGCAAAGAAACAACCAACAGAGTGAAAAGGAAATCTAAAGAGTGGGAAAAATTTCTTGCCAGCCATTCCTCCCTCAGTCAGACAACTAATATCTAGAATACATAAAAAATGCACAAAAAGGCCTGGGATATAGCTCAGTGGCACAAGCACCTGCCTGGCAAGAATCTTGTTGATTCCTGAGATAGCCACAAAGCATCTTTCATATTAACCTGATGCAAAATATTTAGCTTCTTTTTATTACCAATCTTTTCAACCACTGTGGGGTTTTTTTGGTCCAACTTTACCGACTCCCAACTTTACAGGTAGTTCCTTTCTTTCTTACCAACAGTAAAATATTCAAAATTATTCATCTCTGCTAATTCACCCTGATTCTCAGGGTGGATCTAGCTAAAAGCAGCCAGAAATATCTATGCCATACTCTGAATATTGGACTGCCTTGAAATTTCCTCCATCAGATTAATTAGTTTGTCACCCTTAATCTCAGTCTCCTACAAAGTCTCTAGACATGGGCAAAATGTAAACAAATTACCTGCCAGAGCATAACACACACAGCATTGGGTCCAACAGCCAATGGAGTCCTTGTTCCCAACTGAACCTTTGTGAGCTTGGTCTTTACTGTCTGCATTTCTATTAGCATTTTGGTCTTCTGAGTTCCAGCCAGAATTTTCCATGAAGCTTAGCTTATGAATGCTAGGCCTTCTTTAGTTGACATCTCCAAACCTTTCTAAACTTCTTCCATGAGCCAGTTCCAAAGGCTTCTAAACTATAAGATCAGGTATTATCACAGGGATGACCCTACTTCTCTGGCACCAGAATATGTCTTACTAACATTGTTGTCATTGAGACACAATACCGGACATCTGCAATTTAAAGGTTGAGAGGTTTTGACTCACAGTTTCAGGGGTCTCAGTCTATCCATGGTCGGCTGGCGGTAAGGCAGAAACAGCGCGGTGTAAGTTTCTATCGTAGGAAAGCTGCTAAAATCATGGTAGCCAAGAAGAGAAAAGGGAGCAGCTGGGAAGGAGTTGCATCCTTCCAAATCACACCCTTAGTAGCTCACCTCCAACCAGGCCCTGCTCCCTAACAGGACTCAGCCTGAGAGCCCCTTGTTGTGGTTTGTGTCTGGGTGTCTCCCCGAAGACACATGCAGACATGGGGCAGGCTTCTAGATTTCTGATTGATCCATAGTCCAGTGCTGGGATTATGGGTGAGCTGTGCGCTTGCCCCTCGGGTGGGTAGTTTGCAGACAAAGTAAGGGAGGGAAAGAGGCTGCTGCCCCTGCTGCTCCCCCTTGTGCTCTTGTTCCCTTTGCTGTCTTCAGCCACCACGAATGGCTGCCCTCTGCCATGTGCCACCCTGCCTTGGAGCGAGCTGAGTATGCACTGAAACCTCCACAGACTGTGAGCTAAATAAACCTTTTGTCCCTTTAATTCTGGGTGTCAAGTATGTTGTCTCAGCAATGAGAGAAAAGTAACTGACACCCCTGTAATCCAGTCATCTTCCCAAAGCCCTGCCTCCGAATGCATGAGGCCTTTGGGGGGACTTTCTAGGTCTAAACCATAGCAGTGACACAATATGACAGCCTTGTTACTGAGTTCTGAAAGAATGTTTAGGATAACAGTTACCTACGGAGTCTAAGGAGAAGCAAGAAATACAGTGACAGTGGATGAGATAGAATGAGCTGATTCAAAAACCAGATGTTTGACAAGAACTTTTTTGTTTTGTTTTGTTTGTTTGTTTTTTTGGTACCGGGAATCGAACTCAGGACCTTGCACTTACCAAGCAGGCGCTTGTGCCACTGAACTATATCCCTGGCCCTTGACAAGAACTTTTGACTCATCAATCTAGAACCAAGCCTCAATAATGCAAATGGTGAAGAAATTGAAAATGCAACTGTAGCCAGCCTCACCAGTGGAAATAGTTTGGTACAGGGGTTTTAAAAATCTTTACCATCTCTTTTCTCTTTTCTCTCATCCCAGTTGTTCTTTGCTTTTGAGCAGTTTCTTTCCCTTTCACAATATCTATTGTACCTCTCAGATTTTATTCATTCTTTCAGGTTCTTACACTAGTGAGACAATATGCAAGATAGCTCAGACAGCTGGACCACTTATTTCTATTACTTTACTGAAAGGAACAGTTAGTGTTTAATTGTTTGATCAACCTTACAGGCCTATATTTGTTTATCTGAGTAACCAATCTGAAGACGTCAATACATAATACAACCACCACCGTTAATTTCGTATCACCTTGTCTGAAATTCTGGATTGTTTGTATTGTTTTTGTGTTATTTTGTAAATGTCTGTGTGTATGCTAATATGCTTTCATTCTTTTATCTTTAAAATAATATTTTAAAAAATTTTTAAAAAAGAACTTTGAATCTTAATGGATTTGATGGCAGGGAATATGAAAAGGACATGTTGCTAGTATTTTGTCTAACAATAAAACAAACTACAACTGAACACTGTAAGAAGACAAACTGAAACACTGTGCCTGGTGGAGCATGCCTATAATCTCAGCACCTGGGGAGGCTGAGGCAGGAGAACTGGCCTGAGTTTAAGGCCAGTCTGGGCTCCATAGTGAGTTCAAGATCAGCCTGGGTGATATAACAAGACCCTGTCTTAAAAAAAGAACCAAACCAAACCAAACCAAGCAAACATGCAAAGACAAGCTGAGCTCTCAAATATGTGTGTACACTACAGAATTCAGAAATACCCAGGAGAACTCCTGCAGGCTTACTGGATGGCATTCCACTGAAACAAAACAGGTACTAACAAGAAAATATAAACATGGAGGACGCAAACTTGTTCATTTCCCACCCAAATAAAAGATAGGGCCGATGAAATGATCACCAAAACAAGGGGATTTTCTCTAGTTAGCACAACCACAATACTGGGTTGACAGTTATCCCTCTTCCACTACTTAATGCAGGAAGCCATCTGCATCCTGTTCGCACACTTGGGATTCATTTCTTTTACGAGGCTACATGGTAGTATCAATGGGCATATTTAGTTTCTTGCTTGTTTGTGTTTTTGTTTTTTTAAGACAAGGTCTTGCTATGTAGTCCAGGCTGGCTTTGAACCCACAGTAATTCTTCTGTCACCACATGTGGCTGTTTCAACGGGCATATTTTAAAACTTCTATTTGCTCAAGCTAGTAAAACCTTGTATTTCTCTATTGCACCACCATTACAAGCGGCATTAGTGCAATTTATATATACACAAAAATAAGGCCGGAGCATGAATGCGTAGGTGGATATATGTGTCCTAAGGCTGTGTGTATGAGTGTGTTGGTGTTGGGGATTAAACCCATGGCTTTCTGCAGGCTGGCAGGTAAGCTATATAGTCAGCACTTTTAAATATTTATTTTGAGATAAAGTCTTGCTAAATTCCCTGGGCTGGCTTTGAATTTATGATCCTCCTGCCTTAGCATCCTGGGTACCTGGGGTCACGGATGTGTGCCACTACACGGGGCTTTTCCTGGAAGCTTCCTTTTGGCGCAGGGTGGTAGCGTCATATGTGTTCATTATATGTTAAATAAATGAATGGAAGAGTGAATGAGAGATGCGTTCAGAGCCCAAGGACTATGTTAATCCTATCAAGGACCTGGGTTTTGAACTATAAAAATCTTACCAAAAATGTTTAATACTTCATTTAATATTTTTTGAAATTATATTTCTCAAAGTCAAAGAAATTCTGCCATTGTAATCATTTATTTCTAGTGGTGGGGCTGGGGATATAGCTCAGTGGCATAAGTGCCTGCCTGGCAAGAGCAAGTTCCTGAGTTTGATTCCTGGTACCAAAAAAAAAAAAAAAAGCATGGCTATTTCTAGTCGTGGTAGCACCATTCAGAAGCACTTGAAAGCCAGGCATGGTGGTGCACACCTGTAATCCCAGCACTTGGGAGGCTGAGGCAGGCGGATCATCTCGAGTTGAAGACCAGCCTGAGCTACTAAGTGAATTCAAGGCCAGCCTTAACTGCATAGTGAGACCCTGCCTCAAAAAGACAACAAACAAACAAACAAAAATAACCCCCCAAAAAACAGAAGCATTTTCTTTTACATTCTGTACAAATGCCATGGTAGAGCTATTTCTCAAGTTGCTGGTGTTAGCACTGTACATGATTACAGGACTGAAAGCACTTTCTGGGTAAACTTCCAACAATCACATGACAGTGTACTTTTGTCAGGACTTTGGGCTGGTAGCCTCCTATTGTGTAATTTAAAATAATCAGCCGGACATGGTGGTACACGCCTGTAATCCCAGCCCCAAGCGGGCTGAGGCAGGAGGATCACCAAAAGTTCAAGGCCAGCCTGGGCTCCAAAGTGACTTCAAGGCCACCCAACACTACATAGCAAGGCCCCATCTCAAAAAACCAAAAATAAATAAATATTAAACAAATGGAGGTCCGGATACACTTCTTCCCTCTGGTAAGAACAGAAAAGATTCACATATCAAGTACTCTGTACCGGGAGGATAACCTGTGCAGGAAATCCTTGGCTGTTCCTGTCTCAGTCCTATTCATCTGCCCTCTCGCTTTCTCTTGCTCCTGCCACCCTGTCATTTGCACGGCCCTGACACACAACGGAGCTTGCAGCAACAACCAAGCTGGTAAATGAGTGCACGGGTTGAGCTCAGCAAACAGGCTGAGTGAGGGTGGCTGTGAACCCAGACTTGGCCACAGTGAATTGTTGGCTGGGTTCCAGCAGTTGGTGAGGCTCTTTGGTTCCTCCCATGCATTTCAGCTAAGGAAACCTGGGCCTCCTTCACCTTTGTTCCACTGTTTTAGTTTTCCTTGGATTCCATAGGAATTGTGTCCTTGATTTCCTTCCCTTTTATTTGAAAAATTTAACTGATTAGGGTTTTTTGGATACCGGGAATCGAACTCAGGACCTGGCACTTGCCAGACGCTTGTGCCACTGAGCTATATCCTGGCCCATAGGTAAACTCTTTTTTTTTTTTCCCCAGTACCGGGAATTGAATTTAGGGCCTTGGGCTTGCCAGGCAGGTACTGTGCCACTGAGCTGCATCCCTGGCCTGTTGATTAGCTTTCTAAAGTCAGAATTTTGATGTTACTCAGGCTAGCCTTGTATTCCAGGCTTCAAGTGAACCTCCTGCCTCAGCCTCCCACGTAGCTGGGACTATAGGATAGTCTCCACCAGACATGCCTGGATTTAATTTATGTACCTTTCTGATCTTTAATCAATAATCGAAATTCATGAATTTTTAATTTCAATGTTTTGCTTTTTGAGACAGGGTCTCGGTATGTAGTCCAGGCTGGATTTGGATTTACTGAGTAGCCCAGGCTGGCCTTGAACTTGAGGAGATCCTCCTGCTTCAGCCTCCAGAGTGCTAGGATTACAGATATGTGCCCATTGCACCCTGCTTAATTTCAAGTTTTTAAAAGTATCTTTGCCGGGCATGGTGGTGCATGCCTGTAATCCCAGCACTTGGGAGGCTAAGGCAGGAGGATTGTTGCAAATTTGAGGCCAGCCTGGGCTACAAAGTGAGTTTAAGGCCAGCCTGAACTGCATAGCAAGACCCTGTCTCAAAAAAGAAAAAAAAAAAAAGAAGAAGAAGAAAAAGAAGTATCTTTGGTGTTGAGAATTGAACCAAGAGCCTCATGGATGCTGAGCGCCTGCTCTGTTGCTGAGGTACATCCTTGGCATCTTAATCATGACCCAGGCCATTGGGTTGGACAGTGCTCCCCATTCCATTCATACTCTCTGCAAAGTGGGACCTTGTGTGGAAGTAGGACCTTCACAGACATGAAAGCGAAGTAAATGATACTGGATCTGGGCGGGCCCTGAATCCCAAGGCTGTGCCCTGACGACTACAGCTGAAGCCCGGCAGGAACGTTTGGTAACAAGGGGGCTGAAGGACAACCAGGGTGGCCGGCAAGCCCCGGCAGGAGAGACACGGAAGAGCTCCTCCTTAGAGCCTTCAGAGCCTTCAGCACGAGCCAAGCCCTGTTGGCAACTGACTCCAGGCTCTGGTCTCCAGAATGGAGAGAGCACACATTTCAGCTGTTCTGAGCACTGTGCTTTTGGCACTTCCTCCAACAGCCCTCTGAAACTAACCCAGGAACTATACAAAAACTGTCTTAAATTAGCAGAGTTAGTAGCAGTCAGGAAGCAAAAGCATTTTACTCTCTGAGAGGTATACGTCATTTATTTCATATTTTAGGACCCAAGCTTTTTTTGTTTTTTTGGGAAACAGGGTCTCATTATGTAGTCCAGGCTGGCATCAAGCTTATAGTAACCCTCCCTCAGCCTTCCTGAGTGCTAGGATTACAGGTGTAAGCCACCATGCCCGGCCTAAAATTCTGTTTTTAAAGGAGACCTAGAGAACATTTACAAAGCTGTGAACAACAGCTTACCTGATTCCTACTTTTTTTTCAATTGTAGTAAACTAGTGAGCATAAATTCATCTTTAGAAACTTTTTATTTTGGTGCTACTGGGGGCCTTTGCACTGAGCTACAACCCTATTCTGTTTTAATTCTTTTTTTTTTTTTTTTTTTTTTTTTTGAGACACAGTCTCAGTAAGCTGCTAAGCTTCCCGGGCTGGGCTTGAACTTTTAACCCTTCTTTCTCAGTCCCCATAGTGCTAGATTACAGATGTGGGCCACCACTGCTGGCATATATTTATTTTGTTAACTGAGAATTTTTCTCATAGCAATGTTTTCTTTTATGCATAATCAATCACATGTCATTATAATAATAACTGGCAGATTATAAGAACAAGTACCTGAACCTCAAATTTCCAGCTTAACTGGAAATGTAACTATTTTAGAACTGGTAGCCAGAACTGTCTGACTTGTCTAAGGAATGTGTCAAGAATTTGCACAACTTTTTTTTTTTTGCACAACTTTTTTTTTTGCACAACTTTTGCCTTCTGGATTTTTCCAAGTAACTCCAGACACTGAATAGTTCTTGGAATGTGGCTACGTACATAAACACTGTTTTGGAAAAGCTCTGACAGAATTCAGTGATGCGGCAGCTCATCCAGAGGCTAAAGATTAAATGGCCTGTAGGATACATATAAGGGCTACTTTTCATTACAGCCGAGATGTGTCATATTTTCCAGAGTATAGGAAGTTTCCTGTTAATTGAATATTTTGATAAGTTGAAAGTTAAACAGAATTCCTTTTTTTTCTACTCTATTGGAAATATTTCTAAAATATGTCACTTTTCCTTTCAGTCTTTTTTTTTTTTTTGCTTTGTTTTGTTTTTTGAGGGATCCACTATGGAGCCCAGGATAGCCTTGAACTCACAGTGATCCTCCTGCCTCAGCCTCTCAAGTGCTAGAATTACATACATGTTCTACTATATCCAGCTGGTATTTTGCATGTGTATGTGTGGGTGTAAGTGTGTGTGGTATTGGGACTTGAACTCAGAGCTTCCACCCCTGAGCTATATCTCTAGGCCTCTCCGCCCTTTTTGAAACAGGGTGTGGCTAAATTGCTACATTTCCCAGATCGGATTTGAACTTTCTATCTCTTTGCCTTAGCTGCCTAGAGTGCTGGGATTCTAGATGTGTGCTCCGCTTGTTTTATTTTTAATGTAACGGGAGGCACATTGAGAACCTCTGTTATATTGGGTTTTGATACTTTACTAAGTGTGAGTCATCTACTTAGCAGAAACACCGAAACAACACCCAGGATATGCAGGCAGATTTACTTAACATCGGATGGGCACTGACATGGAACTGATCCTTACAAAAATGTCAGGCCCTGAAGACTCAGGGAGAAGGGTTTGTATGGAGTCTGCAAGCAAGAGGCAGAGTACTTGGCTGTCTTTGATTGGTTCTTACAATATGCATTGTAGTGACCAGCTGTTTATAAGAAACAGAAGTTACAGGAATTATAGCAGGAACCGTTGCCTGGGCAACTGGCTGGGGGCATTTTCTACTACAACACTAATTATCCACAGGTTCTTTTTTGTTTGCTTGTTTTTTGCTTTTTTTAATTTTTTTGTCTTTTTGAGCCAGGGTCTCACTATGTGGTTCAGGTTGGCCATGAGCTCACTTTGTGGGCCAGGCTGGTCTTGAACTCTCAACAATCCTCCTGCCTCAGCCTCCTGAGTGCTGGAATTACAGGTGTCTACCACCACACTGGGCACAATCTATGTCTAAGGAGATAAAGTAGTTAAAGAGCTTGGCACCCTGCTACCGGAGAACACGTTTCATAGAGTTTGGCTGCCACGGTCACTGTCGCTACTATTGCTGTCCTTTGGTTGTAAGGAACAGAGCAAACCAACCCAAGTCAGTTTGAGGAAGAGATAAAGTGTTAGAGAAAAAGAAACAGGGGTGCCTCGCAGAAAGTACAGCAAGACTTCTAAAAGAGGATTCAGAAAGCGTTCAAGAGAATTCTTTGAGAGACTACCAAGAATACAGTCTAGCTAGATGTGATGGTGAATGCCTGTAGCACTTGGGAGCCTGAGCGAGGAGGATTGTCATGAGTTTGAGGTCAGCCTGGGCTACCCAATGAGTTAGTTCAAAGGCAGCCTGAACTAAACAGTGAGACCCTGTCTCAAAAAACAAAACAAGGGCAGGGGATATAGCTCAGTGACACGTCTGCCGAGCAATCGCAAGGTCCTGAGTTCAAACCCCCGTACTGCAAAAAAAAAAACAAGAATAGAGTCTAACCAGGCATGGTGGGGCATATCTGTAATCCCAGCACTCAGGAGGCTGAGGCAGGAGGAATGTTGTGAGTTTGAGACCAGCCTGGGCTACAAAGTGAGCTCAAGCCTGGCCTGAACTGTATAGCGAGAACCTGCCTCAAAAAAAGATGAAAAAAAAATAAAATAAAAGAATAGAATCTACTGCAGCCAGGGGTGGTGGTGCAGACCCACAGTTCCATCACTTGGGGGGCTGATGCAGGAGGGTAGCAAACTGTAGGCCAGTCTGGGCAATTCAGTGAGAACCTGTTTCTTAAAAAAATGGGGAGGAAGCCAGGTGGTGGTGCACTCCTCTAATCCCAGCCCTCGAGAGGGTGAGGCAGGAGGATCACGGTGAGTTTGAACCAGCCTGAGCTATGTTGTGAGTCTAAATTACACAGTGAGACTCTGTCTCAAAAACAAACAAACAAGCTAGGGATACAGCTCGGTGGCATAAGTGCCTTCCTGGCAAGTGCAAGGTCCTGATTCCCGGTACAAAACAAAAACAACAAAAACAAAATGGAATATAGTCCATTTCTACTCCCCTCTGAACATCTACTTCATTCTTTATGCTTTTAAGGGATACTGAATACCGAACGCAGGGCCTTCACACTGTGCTACTCCCCAGCCCTTTTAAAAATTTTTTTGAGATAAGGTCTTGCTAGTAAATATCCCTCTAGGATATTAACACATGAAGGAGGGCAGTCTCTTCAAAATAAACGTGAGCTTTTGCATACTTCACGGGCTGGGCTTGAACTTGTGGTCCTTTTATGTCAGCCTGTTCTTTGTTCTGCAAAGAGACCCCTTGTTTGCTCGTTTAGTTTCCATGGCACAAGGGAATGATTCCTTGTCTGCTGAGTTTACATCTCTGTCTTAAATGAGGCTCTCTCCTCTAAATTACAAATGCCAAGGATAGCAAATAAAATTCTTTTTTTCTTTTTCTCTTAGTAGTGACCATCCAGAGCACCACATAACTTACAGCTTGCTGTTCAGGTGTCCCTACGGTGTTATCAGCTGCGGCTGGTGGGCAGGGTCCCATCTAAATGGCATACAAGGTGACCCATCAGTAACGAACTGGAGGGTGAATGTGATTTCTGGAGAAAGGAAGAATCAGTGGTTCAGGGGCCAGACACACTCTATACCAAAGCTTCAGCTCTGTTCAAGGGACCTCAGAGCAGTGTCTTTCACATTTACACACAGGGGCTTGGGGTGTAGCTCCACAGTAGAGCATTTGATTAGTGTACACAAGGCCTTAGCTCAATCCCCAGCATCACAAAAAATGTGTGTGTACATACATATATATGTATATGTCATATATATATATAAACATTTTTATGAATTAACATATTTATTATGTATAATATTTACATACATAGAATGTCCGATCTACCTACTAATCTATGAAAAATCCTCTCCATCATCATCACATTTAATTATTGAAATTTAATTCCAATTTTGACTTCTTTAGTCTGAAAAACCCAATACATTATTCATAACAATATATCTTTTTTTTTTCATAAAATCAAACAGAACACTAACACCCACAAGAAACTGGAGCTTGACCCCTGTTAACGTGGTGGGGCAGATTTTCTCCTCTGTTTGTCATCCTTCCTGGCACCTAGTACACACCATGGGCAACAGAAGGGCATTCAGCAACATGGCCAAACAGAGTGACGGATGGGACCATTTTAAGATGTTAACAGATGAGGCAGTACAGAATTTTCAGTGTGAAGGTGTGATTGTGTGTGCTCCACTGACAGGACTTCACACTCCTCTGATCTCATCTAAAGTAGAAGCAGGTCAGTGATGTAGCTCAGTGTCACAGTGCCTGCTTGGTAAGTGCAAGGTCCTGAGTTCGATTCCTGATACAAAAAAAAAAAAAACGTGGAATCACTCCCAGCCTGCGCCAGAGGTGGGACAGCAGAGAGGATCCTGGGGACAGGGAGCAGGTGCATGTCATGGAGGGGGAAAAAAGACAGGAAAAGTCCCAAGAGAAGGTATTTTTATTTGTTGACAGAAAGAGGATGTTTTACTTGTTTGAAGAGTGGCCCCAAAGGCAACTCCATATACCAAGATGGAATCTCTTATGTTGTTATGGAATTTCAGTCGCTGGTATGGAACAAAGAGAGGAACATTGTCCAAACCCTCACTTCCTGTAACTCTGAGCCAGGAGCTGATGCTCACTTGAAGCAGTGGACCACTGTATCCATTCTGATGGAACATAGCTGTGTGAGGGCAAGGACCATTATTTTGTTCACGGATATATTATATTCCAACTGCCTGGAAATTGTATCTGGCACCTCAATTGCAGCTACTCAATGAACCTTTGATCACTTGAATCAAAAAATTCTAGGCTGTGTATCTGCCCAACTGGCTAACTGTAGGGTTGTTTAGTATTGGGCTTTATTACTCTTCCTGTCCTAATCAGGACGTAACCCAAGTGTTTCATTAGAAATGAAGCAGTACATTTGCCAAATGGTGTCCCTAGGAGCAGGGGGTGAGGGGGAGAGAGGAGATACCTTCTGGGCCCCATCATATTATACTTTTGATACCAATATCCACAATTCCACTTGAGATATAGGAGAAATTAGTGTCAACCAGGAGTACAATTGAATTTTTACAATATTATTAAAATATAAAAATTTACTCTTTCTGTGATGGTTAATTTCTTTCTTTTTTTTGTCTTTTTGAGACAGGGTCTCGCTATGCAGTTCAGGCTGGCCTTGAGCTCACCTTGTAGCCCAGGCTGGTCTCAAATTTACAACAATCCTCTTGCCTCCACCTCCCGAGTGCTGGGATTACAGGCATGCGACACCACACCCAGCCAATGTGATGGTTAATTTTATGTCAACTTCCCTGGGCAAAGTGATGCTCTGATAAATGGTAAACCCTAATTTCTGGGTGTCTCTCTGAGGGTGTTTGAGCAGGAGATTAGCATTTGGATCATTAGACCCTGTTAAGAAGGTCCATTTTTCACCAGTGCAAGGAGGCACCATTTAATTCCTAGAAGGCCCCAGTAGGCCGAAAAGAGTGTAGCCAGGTTTGGTGGCACCAACCTGTAATCTCAGCTGTTTGGGAGCCTTAGGCATGAGCACAGTAAGTTCCAGGCAAGCCTGGACAATTTAGCCAGACCATGTTCCAAAATTTTTAAAAAGTTAAATAAAAAAATGTTTTCTTGGTCCTGGGGATTGAATTTAGGGCCTTCACACTGAACCTCATCCTCAGACCTTGCTCCTCTTTTAAATTTTTTACTTTGAGAGAAAGTCTCACCAAATTGCTGAAATGTGCAGACTGGGCTTAAACTTAAAATCCTCCTGCCTCAGCCTCTTGGAGTGTGGAGACTATAGGCACGAACCACCATGCCTGGATTGTCAAAATAAAAAGTTAAAAGGGCTGGGATGTAACTGAGTGGTAGAAAGCTTGCCTAGGATGCATGAAGTCCTGGGTTCAATACCCAGTCTTGGGAATGGGGTGGGGCGGGATGGGGTGGGGGGGAGATAGAGGAGGCAATGTCTCTTTCTTCTCGGGCTGAGACAACCACCTTCTCTTGCTCTTGAACATCTGAGCTCATGGTTCTCAGACCTTCTGCATCCAGAACTTACAGCAGCAGGCCCTACAGTTCTCAGACATCAGGTCTCGGAGTAATCATTACCTCCCTGGTTCCTCTAGTTCTCAGGCCCTCTGAGCCAAACTAAATGACACCGGAGGAGTTTAGGAGGTGCTGTCTCAAAATGTGCTAAGTCGGTATACTGACTATTTCAAACTGAAATCACTTGAGGAACTGTAGCTTCAGAAAGCCGTGGGTTTTGGGGGGAGGGGGTGGGATGTTGTCCTCCCCACACCAATGCTGGAAGAGTCTTGATCACCAGAGGCTGGTAATTAGAGCTGCAATTAATCTGAATAAACAACTCTTTGAAGTAATCCTTATCTTCCACCACCTTCTCCATCCCCTCCCCTGGATCTCTCTGTTTACCGCTTTGCTAAAACCAAAACGGAACAACAGATACTGTGAAAGGGAAAGAAACTACTCAGAGGGAAGGCACAACTGGGGTGAGGGAAAGGAGAAAAGAAGGAAAGAAGGACGCACAATGACAGCTGGGATAACGTACTATTGATGTCTGTTGGGGTATAGAAAGGAACAGTGAATGCTTACATTTTTTTCTTGACCAATTTTGTATAATCCAGCATTTATTTTTTTTATTCCTTCATAAATTTATTATTCTTTGTCTAAAAGGTAAAAAGCATCATGCTTTGGTCAATTCTTTGGACTTCACTCTCTTGTGAAGATCCCTATGTAACATTAATAAAACCTGTATGTTTTGCTCTTGCTAATCTGCTCTTATGTTAGTTTGGTTCCTAGATCTAGCCAAAGAGCCCACCTAAGAATTAAGGGAAGCTGGAGGTGTAGTTCAGTGGTAGGGCCTCTGCCTGGCTTGCACAAGGCTCAGGGTTCAATTTCTCAGCACCAAAACACAACAAAACAAACCTAGTAGGAAGTAGACAGAATCTATTCTCCTTATATCACGGATTTTTCTGGTTCTCTAGCTTTCAGGTGGCAAATCATGGGCCTCCATAATCACATAAACTAATCCCCATAATAAATATTCTCTTATACTTATGTCATTACAAATATCCTATTGGTTCTGTTTCTCTGGAGAACCCAGACTGGTAAGTTTTTGGTACAGAATATTGTTTTGAGAAACACAATTTTAAGAGTGAATTTTCACCGGAAGTGTTATTGCACGCCCGTAATCCCAGCATTTGGGAGGCTGATGCAGGAGGATTGCTGCAAGTTCAAGGCCAGCCTGGGCTACAAAGTGAGCTCCAGGCTAGCATGAACTGCATAGAGAGACCCTGTCCCCCCCGCCCCAAAAAAGAGTGATTTTTCTAATTGGTTTTCGGGTTTCTGGTATTGTATATGTAATCTGGTTAAAATTAAAGACATTAAAGACTGTATTTCCCATAGTAAAGACGGCACTAATGTTCATATGTGTGTACTATTTATAGAAATACATTACATTCGTGCACTGGATACTCCCAATCCATCACTTGTAAGGAGCAAGTGACTATAAAATGCATTCGAACATTTATGGAAAACAAAAACATAGCGCAATGCCCCTAGGTTGCTCTTATTATTACTGAACAAAGTGTTCAAAAGATGAGCTAGGGATTCCATTCCCAGCTCAAGCATAACGTAAATGACCTAAGAGCCTTGGGTGTTTCCTGAAACACAGCCCGACCTCCTGTAACCACAGGACTGAAACTGCCAACAGTCATCTTCCAGCTGGCTGCACTGCAGTGCAAGCTGCACTTCCAGGCTTGCATGGGGTCTGCTACAGTGAGGATGTGCGCTGGGAAAGAACAGCACACTGTAAAGCAGGATAGCAATGTGGAGAAGGCATTGATGAAACAGGACTTTGAGCACCCAAATTCCACTGAGACTTCTGTGGCACTCACTCTGCATTTCCTGGGGAAATGATGATGTCCTCCCTCGAAGCAGTAGCTATGCAAGACCTCAATACTCATTTCTGTCACCCCTCCTAGAATACAAGGAGACTAGAGGCCCTGCAGGTCCCTAAGAGTAGGGTACAGAGTGTGATCCATGAGGAGCAGCACTGCAGAAGAACCATTAGAATATTTTAAACGTATATCCAGGGAATGTGTGGGAATGGCCCTTCAGGGTGTGGGATAACCTGGGCTTGTTGGTACATGTCTGTAATCCCAACATTTTGGGAAACTGAGACAGAAGATTGCAAGTTTGAGCCCAGCCTGGGTAATCTAGTGACTTGGCAAGACCCTGTCTCAAAATAAAAATTAAAAAGGGCTGGGGATGTGGTTCAATGTCAAGGCCCTGAGTTCAAGAACCCTCCCAGCCTCAAGCATGGGCTAATGGTGCCAGGAACATAAAACTGGATCCAGCCAAATTCGCTGATGCAAGTCCCCTAAGCAGAGATTCTGCAGGTCACGTCACTAGAGTTTTAGAAGGACTCTGATAGTTTGGTGGACTGAAACATGGAAGAAAAGACGGCCCACCACGGGTGGGTTGCAGACACTCCCATCTTGCCTGGTTTGAGGTGGAAGAAGGGACTGAAAGGTTCAGGAGGACTGGAGTGTTAGAGTGGATTTGCATTAAGACCAGCCCATCTTCACGGGGAGGGCTGAGAAAAGTACTTCTTTTCACTGTATAGTTCAAGCTGGCCTTGAATTCATTTTGTAGCCGAGGATGGCCTTGAACTTGCAGTGATCCTCCTGCCTCAGGCTCCTGAGTGCTGAGATTATAGGTGTGCACCACCATGCCTGGCTGAGAAGTGCTTTTAACCATTAGTTTGAGAAGTACATTTCTCAGTGAAGCCCCCCCCATCCTTGACGAGCTTTGTGATCACTCTTTTCTGCAGGCCTAGAGTTCACAGTGCCAACTGCAGCCACTTAACTGGAAAACCTGAATGCAACAGGAGTAATGGGATACCACGGTGGCGGGGCCAAGTAGTCACACTGACCACCAAAGGCAAGGTAGGTATAGTTACTGTCATGGGCATCAGAGTCAATGCAGCAGTCAGAATTTGACCCCTACTCCCACAGTAAGAATGGCTCTCATCAGAAAGGCAAAAGATCTGCTGGGCGTGGTGGCGCACACCTGTAATCCCAGCATTCGGGAGGCTGAGGCAGGAGGATCGTTGTGAGTTTGAGACCAGCCTGGACTACAAAGTGAGCTCAAGGCCAGCCTGAGCTGCATATCCAGACCCTGTCTCAAAAAGACAAAAAAAAAAAAAAAAAAAAAAAAAAAAAAAAAAAAAAAAAAAAAAAAAAGATCCTAGGTGCTGGTGAGGATGTGGAGAAAAGAAAGAAACCTTTCCATTCTGTGGGTGGGAATATAAATTAGTATTGTCATTATGGGAAACTATGAAAGAAAAAAAGTAAACACAGAACTACTGCATGGTCCAGCAATCTCATTCCTGGGCATATATCCAAAGGAGATGAAGTCACTATGCTGCAGAGACACCTGCACCCCTCCGTGCATAGTACCTGTCGCCACAGCCACTCAGAACACTGAGGTGGGAGCACCACTGGCGTCCAGCAGTTCTGGGCCAGCCTGAGCAACACAGTGAGACTCAGTCTCACAAAATAAAACAAGAACGGTTGGGGATACAGCTCAGCAGCACAGTGCCTGCCTGGCAAGCACAAAGTCCTGAGTTAGATTCCTGGTGCCACAAAACAACAAACAAAATAAAACCCACCAACAATAAAACAACCAAAAAAACAAAAACAAAAAACCATGTTACCTGTCATCTCAGCACGCAAGAGGCTGAGACAGGGGGATTGCTGTGAGTTTGAGGTCAGCCTGGGCTACATAGTGAGTTCAAGGCCAACCTGAACTGTATAGCAAGACCCTGTCTAAAAAAACCCACATTATACAGTGTACACATATATCAAAATGTCACATGTTGCGCTATCAATATGTACAATGATTATGTTTTCATGGATAGGTCTAGTGGATGTTGGCTATTACTCTGGCCCCACTCACCGAGTGACAGGGAAAGCTGCCAGTTTTGTTTTGTTTTTTAAGACAGTCACTATGTAGTTCAGGCTGACCTTGAACTCACTATGTAGTCCAGGCTGGCTTTCAACTCATGGCAATCCTCCTGCCTCAGCCTCCTGAGAAGCTGCTAGTTTTGAGTAGGGCTCAACATAAAAAAAGGCTCTGCCACAGGCCCATCCTAGCAATTCCTTCTTTTGGGAGGCATTGGAGTATCTTTAGATATTCTGGGAATCTGGTTGAGGGGATATTGAATTTAGGATACATTTTGTTGGGATTTGGTGGAATATATTTATGTAGTTTACAATCTCTTTTGTGTTTAATTATGTTATTTCCAGTTATCCCAGCATAGGAATTCTTCTAGGACCTCTACAACAGCAACTTATTTATGAATAGCAACCAGTGTATAGTATTTAGGGCGTGTCATTGCTCATGAGCTCTTGAACACTTTGAAAATTTGCACCTTATACACAAAGGAAATTTGATAAGGAAAAAACATTGAACATTCTGTTTAAGGACTAGACTATTTTCACTCTCTCTACAAAAAAAATTATGAAACTATTGTCATAGAAAAAATGATCAAGGATCATCAAATGTTGGAAAATGAGGAGGTGGCACTATGGAGACATTCATTCATTTATTTTTCATTTTTATTTATTTTATTTATTTATTTGGCAGTACTGGGGATCAAACTCAGGACCTTGTGCTTGTCAGGCAGGCGCTTATTTCACTGAGCTATATCCCCAGCCCTTTATTTATTTATTTATTTATTTATTTTTTATCTTTTTGAGACAGGGTCTCACTATGTTCAGGCTGGCCTAGAGCTCACTTTGTAGCCCAGGCTGGTCTCGAACTCTCAAAGATCCTCCTTCCTCAGCCTTCCAAGTGCTGGGATTACAGGTATGCGCCACCACGCCCAGCTCCTATTTTTATTTCTTTAACATCCATTCATTTAGATATTTGTTCATTCCACAAATATTTATTAGTTGGCCACTATCTTTTTAAGAAAGGTGCTAAGGGTGGGAATAGAACAGTGAAGAAGCCCAATATTCTCCGACGTCGAGGTATTCATAATGTGAGGTGGGGCAAGCAGCCTCTGGAAAGTAGTTGGACTTGCCAGGCGTGGTGGCGCATGCTTGTAATCCCAGCCCTTGCAAGGCTGAGGCAGGAGGGTCATGGCGAGTTCGAGATCAGCCTCGGCTGCAAAGTGAGCTCAAGGCCAGCCTGAACTGCGTAGTGAGAACCTGTCTCAAAAAGGCCAAAAAAAGGAAAAGTAGCCTGGCCAATAATTACTGATTTATAATTAGGATAATTGTGATGAAAGTAAAGGGCAAGATTCTCTGAGAGCCAGTTGAAGTCTGAGTTTGGAGAATTTCTTCCTTCCTTCTGGGTTTTTTGGAGATCTTTTTGGTACTGGGAATTGAACTCAGGTCTTCGAGTTTGCCAGGTAGATGCTGTGCCCCCGAGCTATATCCCTGGCTCTTTTTGTCCTTTTGAAATAGGGTTTCACTACGCAGTTCAGACTGGTCCTGAACTCACTTTGTAGTCCAAGCTGGCCTCCAACTCACAGGGTTCCTCCTGTCTCAGCCTCCTGAGTGCTGGGATTACAGGTGTGTGCCACCACATCCAGCTTTGGGGCAAGTTTTCTTTTAAAAAGTAAAAAATAAATAAAATAAAATAAAAAGTCAGTGTAGCCAGCACATTATCAGCAGTGGGAAAGTGGTGAATGAGCCCAACAGATAGAAAGTCTGAGGCTTCCCTCAAGTTCTCTCCAAATTATACCATGTGTGCATTTTGTTGTGAGGTTTCTTTAACTCAGTATAACATTTTCAAGTGTCATCCGTCTAGGGCACGCATTTGTACAATGTTACTCACTTGCAAGGCTATGCCACAGTTTTTTCCTCATTCACTTATTTAGAGTTGCCTATCGGTGGACCCTGGCTTAGGGTTAGGTCTTGGCAGTGGTGAACAGTGAACAGTGAGCAGTGAACAGAGCTGTTGTGAAATCCTTGTGCAAGAGACGAGAAGTTTGCTGCAGATTAATGCATTTCATTGAAGTCAGCGATCTGTGCTTGTGTGATTCCTAAACGTAATTGTGGGTTATAAAAATACGTCACATTGTACTTTCACTGCTAACTAGAATTAGGATGTCTGCTTTGGTATCTTTATGCTGTGTTTTAATAGTTTATATCACTTGGGCTATTTTGCTTTGGTTAAAAATGGCTGAAGTGGGAAAGCGATCCCATTCATACTAACACAGTGTACAAACTTGTAAGTGAAATTTGTGCAGTGAATTGCCTTTAAAAAAATATGAGATGTGAGAGATTTTTTCTCCCCCACCCTTCTTTTTTTTTTTTTTTTTGCGGTACTGGGGATCGAACTCAGGACCCTGCGCTTGCTAGGCAGGTGCTTATTCCACTGAGCTATATCCCCAGCCCCCCCACCCTTCTTTTTGTTTCTATTTTTTTATCAGTAAATGTTTGCAGTACATACTGATTACATTTATTGTAGGGAGTTGATATATTGTAGAACACATCTTAAGGCTTCTTCCTTTTCTCTTCCCTCCTCCCTTATCCATCCATCCATTCATCCATCCATCCATCCATCCCATGCCTCCAGCAGGCTAGGCAAGCATTCTACCACTGAGCTACACCGCACCCAAGTCCCAAGGGTGGGTTTTGTTGTTGTTTCATTTGTGTAGTGTTAGGAGATAGGGTTTTGCTATGTTGTCCAGGCTGGCCTCACACTTTGGGCCTGGACTGCAACTGCTGCTTTGGCCCGCTGTGCAGGTGGGACTGTAGCCTGTACCAGGCTGAGATGTCAGATTTTTTTTTTTAGTCCATTCTTTTTTTTTAACTTCCCAGTAGTGTAAAAAGCAAGGATATGCTCTTTGTTGCAACTCGCCTTTAACAAAAGGTGCTACAACCAGTTTGATATCTACCCAATCCTTCTGCTGACCTCAGGAAAGCACTTGGGTTCTAGCAAACACGGATCAGAGCCGGGTCAGGTAAAGCACAAGCACAGCAGCAGCCTGGCCTGAGCCCCAGCTCACCCTCTGATACACGAGCCACGCTCTGAGGTGCGGATGTCCAGCTAGGAAGGGGCCTTGCTCTGCCTGTATGTACCTGCATGTTTAGCCAGGACTCCTCAGGCCCTGCCAAATGACCTAAATCTGCTTCCCTCTCCTGCTTCCCCCAAAGGACCAGCTAGAAAGCAAAGATCAGGAGCTCTACCTTGAATACACAAGCTGTGGCACTCTTAGTGTATGAGTGCATTCAGCAGAAGTTGACTGTGTCCCAGCATGACAACCTCTGTGTGGAGCCCGCTGTGTAAACTCAGCCGCTGCTCCTGGAGGCATCTCTGATGACTCCAATTCCAGTCCCTTCAAACTGAAGCAGGGCATGGTACAAACACCATAGTATTAAGGGTTTGGGGCTTAGTGAACTTTTCATGTTGCTATGTATGAACAAAGAGTTTTTTATTTTCCTTTTTCATTTTGGAGACAGGGGTCTCACTATATAGTTCAGGGTGGCCTTGAACTCACTACAGAGCCAGACTGGCTTTGAATTTGTGGCAATCCTCCTGCCCTCAGTCTCCCAAGTGCTGGGATTACAGACGTGCACCACTACATCTAGCTTTTATCCTTTGAAAAAAAATGTATCTATTTTATAAGAATTTTCTGTCCAGCTAAGTGTGGTGGCACACACCTGTAACCCCAGCATTTGGGAGGCTGAGGCAGGAGGATCACTGCAACTTCGAGGCCAGCCTGGGGATGGCACAGTGAGTCCAGGCCAGCCTGAACTATGTAGTGAGACCTTGTCTCAAAAAACAAAACAAAAAACCCCACATACACACACAAGCATTTTCTTGCCAGGGAGGAGTTCTAAGTCTTTTTCATATTTTATTTCCTATTTGCTTCTTCCATATTTCTTCTGTTTTTGTTGTTGTTTTTTGTACATGGAATTGAACTCATGACCTCAGGCTTGCCAGGCAAGAGTTTATGCCACTGAGCTATATCCCCAGCCCCACATTTCTTCTTTATTTCATACTTTATTTTTGGATTCAGTCAACCCCGCCTCCGTTCAAGCTTTTCAAAGATTTGTGCTCTTCACATATGTGACTAGTGCTTCCTGGCCCATCATCTTCCCTAGCTGTTCAGGGTTTTTCCCCCCTCTCCTCTTGCCTTCCACACCCCACACATACGCATTACACTAAGGAACTGGGCCGGCTTCTGGCTCTGGGGCTTGTGGCGGCTGACAACTGGAAAGCCACCCCACAAAACACCAAAAGGCCTGGGATGGAGCTCAGTTGTTATCCAAGGGGCTCATGAATAACAAATATATTCCTACTATGGAGGAGCTGCCGAGGATTTAGATCTTCTATCCCAGAGTCCAGGGACAAAGGCTAGTCACTTTGTAGATTATACAGCACCTCGTAGTCAACAGAAGGTTGTGACTACGACTTCTGAAACGAGGCATTAAGAAATCTTAGTTTTCCATTTTGTGTTTTTGGAAATTGTAAAATTGTACTTAAAATTTAAAATAATTGCTCTTTGAAAGACACTTAAGGGCTGGGGATATAGCTCAGTGGAATAAGCGCCTGCCTAGCAAGCGCAGGATCCTGAGTTTGATCCCCAGTACCGCAAAATAAATAAATAAATAAAATAAAATAAAATAAAGAAAGACACTTAAGAAAATGAAAGGCAAGCCACATACTGAGAGAAAGTACTTGCAAAGCATATATCTGAAAAAGAATGTGTATCGAGAATACATTTTTTAAAACTCTTGGATACATTTTTTAAAACTCCGAGGATATAGCTCAGTGGCACAGTGCCTGCCTGGCAAGCTCAAGGTCCAGAGTTCGATTCCCAGTACCACAAATAAACAAAACTCTCCTATAACAACCAAAAAACCCAAAAACCAAAAAAATAATGACAAAAACAAAAACAGTATGGTATAAGATAGGCAACAGATTTTAACTGGCAGTTCACAAAAGAAGACATATGACTGATCAACAAGGATATGGAAATATACTGGTATTATTAGTCATTACAGAAAAGCAAGTACAAATCACAGTGAGATACCACTCGGCTCAAACATCTAAAATTAAAGAGCGATAAAGAAGTGGACGTGTGAGTGTGGTGACACACACCTGTATTTTCAGAACTCGGACTGAGGTAAGAGGTTTGCTATAAGTTCAAGGTCAGCCTCAACTATACAGTGAGACCTTGTCTCAAAACAAAAGACAAATAAATGAAACTTCCCTGAATTGAGTACTTTTGCAAAGGCAAGCAGAAACAGCGAAATAATACCCAGGATTTGGAGGCAGGTTTATTTACACTGATGGGCACTGGATGGGGGTCATTCCCAGCATATCAGGCCCGATCTCTGGAGGTCTAGGCCTTATATGGGATGAGCAAGCAGGAAGTACAGAGGCAGAATGGCTTGTCAGCTGGGGATTGGTTTACACAGTGTGCGTCACAGTGACCAGCTATGCATCACAGCATAACTGGCCATTTCTAAGAGAGCAGAAGTAACTGGAACTGGAACAGGAACTACTACCTGGGCAACTAACATACTAAAGTATACCGGCTGGAGGGGCAGGCTTGGGCTATACTTTAACTCAGTGAAACTTGCTGTATGAAACTATACTTCAGTAAACCTGGAGGACAAAAGGAGACTATGTTATCAGTATGCTCTTGGCAAACAAAATCTTTTCTGAAGGAATGTACCCTTAACTCAGGCCTCACAGAATTTCCAAAAGACAAAATCCAGATCTAAATTCAACAAACAAATAGGGACTAGGGGTGTAGCTCAGGGATAGAGCGCCCAGCATGCAGGAGGCCCTGGGTTTTATGCCCAGTGCTGAACAATATTAGAACAGCTCCTCACTTTCCTCCAACTCCCCTCCACCTTCTATTTCCCTGCACTCCTCGAAATTAAAAATTAAAACAAAGAGAGAAACTATTAGCTTCCACCAAAAAAAAAGAGCAATAACAACTCACAAAGTGAGTCTTCACCCTTGCTCTGAGGACGGCAGGTGGCTACACTCTTGAGTTAGAGACTATGAATAAGCACATGTTCAAATAATAAAGACAACTGTTAAGGAATTAGAAGCATTCAAACAAAACAAGACTCTCAAAAACAGACCAGATAGTAAATAAAGACCAAAATGTACACACTAGGTATTGTGAAATAGGAGGAAAATCTTCAAATGGAGAGGCGAAAAAGGGAGAGGGGAGGGGGAAAGAAAAAGTAAAAAAAAAAAAAATGAGAAAAGAAGAACATGGAAACAAAGCTTTGCAAGGGGGGAAAGTGGGGAAGGGGGGTTGTAGGGAGGGGAGGGGTGGGGGAAAGTAAATTATGTCACATACAGGCACAAATTCTGTACGATGAATGTTTTCATTTTGTATGCCTAAAATGTACCACTAAAATCTAATAAGAGAAACTGACCAGATAACTTTGAAACCACTATCTACACACACACACACACACACACACACACACACACTTGCTAAGTAGAACTTTTTCCTCCCCCTCTTCTCCTTCTTCCTTTTGAGTACTAGGGGTTGAACTGAGGGCATGCTGAGCTACCTCTTCAACTTTATTTATTGATTGTTTGATTGATTGATTGACTTTTAATTATTTGCTTGAACTGTCTATGTAGCCCAGGTTGGGCTTGAACACTCAGTAGTCCTCCAGAGTGCCTCAGCCTCCTGAGTGCTGGGATTATAGGTGTGCACCACCACATCTTGCATTTTAATTTATTTTTTTTTATTTTTTGAGACAAGGTCTCACTAAATTGCCACACTGACCTCAAACTTGCAATTCTTCTGCTTCAAACTCACGAGTAGCTAGGATTATAAGCACACGCCACCATATCTGGTTTGAAAGTAGAATTTCTAGAGAAGATAAATGTAGCCATTGAAATTTTAAGAACTGTGGACAAATTTAGTGGCTGATTAAAGCAGTTAAAGAGAGATTTAAAGAATGGGAAAACTGCTCTTAGAAAAATGCATAGAAGATGCAGAGAGGGCTAGAGAAATGAAAAATGTAAAAAGTTCAGAGATGTGGAAAATAGAATGTGAAGGTCTAAAGTATTTCCAACCACAACTTAGAATCAGAGACTGTAGTGAAATGGAATATCCAAAAAAACAATGGCTGAGTTTCCTAGAACCAATGGATGATGATGGTGAACAAAGTGTATTGCTGATGTCTTTCAGTTTATTGAAAGGAACAGTTAATGCTTAAATTTTTTTTCTCTTGACCCATTTTGCATGCTTATATCTGATAATTGGAACAACTAATTTGAAGACAACAACATGCAGTATAACAAATATTGCTGAATTCCTACCCGTAGTAGACCTCATCGGTCCCTCGTTGTACCCTGGAGAGAAATGGCAGAGGGTATGAGGAAAATAAAGACAAGAGACAAGATCTGGGTCAGGTGGAGGAAGGTGACCTCTTACCTGAGGGGCAAGAGTACCTAACAACAGTAGGGGCATTTATTTACATTCTTGCAAAGTTAGTCTCACAAGAGGAAATGTTACCTAGTGACTAATGACTGTAATTGTCCAGGCGGGATGTTCTGTTCAAGCCTGAGGTAGGGTGACAGCCTGAGGCACCCTGGCTTTGTCCTGCCCTCACACACAATTTCCAGCTTCAGCTGAAATGGTTTGATCAGTCTTACATTCTTACATCTGGTAATCTGAGCAACCTCATAGAAGATAACAGTATGTAATACAACAACCACTGTTAATTCCTATCACCTTGTTTTGAAATCTTGTATGATTTTTTTGGTATTGTTTTGTTTTTGTCTTCATTGTTATTGTTATTGCTTTCTTACTCTTTAAGTAAAAAAATATTTTACAAGACTTAACAGGATAGCCCCTCTTAAACTTTTATTACATATTATTTTCTTATTATCTCTCCCCCAGCATAACATTTTACCCATTAACTAGAATAAATAATATAGGAAGAGGCTTGGTAGTGGAAGTAGCAGTGCCTTTGACTCGGGGCATGCTGTTCCTTCTACCTGAAACAAAAAGTTTTATTGATATGTCACATGGAGGTTAGTTTTTTAATATCTTGTTTAAATAAATAATTTCTGGTTTGTAACTAAAGGATGGTTTACTTTCTTCGAAGACTTTCTTCATACATGATTAATATAATTAGTCCAGGTATTTAGTCAGGTTTAAGAACAATTGTCTTAGCTGGGCATGGTGGCACATACCTGTAATCACATCACTTGGGAGGTGTCTTGGTTACTTTTCTGTCATTTCTGAGACAAAATACCCAATGCCCAAAATGAAGGAAGGAAAGGTTTATTTAGCTTACAGTTTGTGGAGATTTCAGTCCATACTTGGCTGGCTCAGAGGCAGAGCGGCACATGGCAGAGGGCAAACGTTTATGGCGGCAGAACACAGCAAAAACAGTAAGAGCAAAAGGGAGGAATGGCAGCAAAGCAGCCTCTTTCCTTCCCTTACATTGTAAACTGCCTACCCCCGCCCAGGGGGCCTGTAGCACTCATACAATCTCCATGCCCTCCTCTTCACAGCCTCAAGATGTATACAATGTAAGCACCTTGGCTTCCTGCTGAGTCACTCAGCTAAATCTCTAGACTTCCCAAGTTGACACAATGTATAAGCCATAACAATCCACACCTTGTCAACCTGGCAACCAGACACACTTCTTTAAACCAGTTTCCAGATTAAAAAAACACTGTATTACATTAGGACCATAACATTTCGCCCCCTAAAGACTCTTGGACATCTCTTTATGCAAAAGGTCAAGGTCGGCTGCCACCTGGAGCAGTAGCCAAACTTTCCTCTCTCTTGGCCATAGGGGTCAAGTGCCTGGATCACTGGGTACACTGAATTCAATTCTGAGGAACAAACTCTCTACACTGCTGCCATTCTGGAGCATGGCACTCTGGGGCTTCCTTCTCAAGGCAAGGTCCCTCACCTTTACAGTTTTGAGGCTGCAAAGGGTGGAGATTTGCTGCTTCTTGTGATGTTCTCAGGCAATCTTTTCCATTGTCTTATTCCTTCTCAGCAATGGAGATCTCCTCAGCCTTATCTTTGCAGTCCACAGCTTTCCTGGAGCTTCCTTTCTGGCCAAACACAACATTTTAAATCATCCTGCTGGGCTCTTTGCTCTTGATTCTCAATATAAATCTGGCTAAAAGCCCCCAACAATAGCCATACCACTGTCCCAACATTTGACTGCCTTGAAATTTCTTTTGCCAGATTAATCAGTTCTCTGCCGCCCTTAATCTCAGTCTTAGGCAAAGTCTCTGAACACGAGCAAAATGCAGACAAACTTTCTGCCAAGCCATAGCATACAGCATCTGGAGTCCAACAACCAATGCAGTCCTTCTTCCCAACAGAAACCTCCTGAACCTGATCTTTACCGGCAGGATTTCTATCAGCCTTCTGCTCTTCTGAGCTCTGACCAGAATCTCCCAGATAGAACAGCCCAAGGTGTTCTAGCACATCTCTTTCAGGCAGCATCTCCGAACCTTTCCAAAGTCTACACACAAGCCATTTCCAAAGGCTCTTGAACCACATGGTCAGGTATAGTAATAGCAAAAATCCCACTCTGCTGGTACCAAAATCTGCCTTGGTTACTTTTCTCTCGTTGCTGAGACAAAATATACAATGCCCAAAGTGAAGGAAGGAAAAGATTATTTAGCTTACAGTTTTTGGAGGTTTCAGTCCCATACTTGGCTGCTTCTGAGGCAGAGTGGCACATGGCAGAGGGCAACAGTTCATGGCGGCAGAACACAGCAAAAACAAGAGCAAAAACTAATGGCAGCAAAGCCGTCTCTTTCCTTTCCTGACATTGTAAACCACCTACCCCCATCCAGGGGGTGTTTATCTCTCACACAATCTCCCTGCACTCCTCTTCCACAGGCTCAGGCTGTATATAAAGTAAGCACCCCGGCTTCCTGCTGAGTCACTCAGCCAAACCTGTAGACTCCCCAAGTTGACACAATATATCAACCATAACACTCCACAGCTTGTCAATTTGACAACTAGACACACTTCTTTAAACCAGTTTCCAGATACAAAGACATTGTATTACATAGAACCATAGCAGTGCTAGAGCAGGTAAGGCTTGTACTAAGAAACATAACAATGATCACATTGAGCTAGAAGCTCAATTTCTCCCTTTCAATTTTGGTCTCATGCCCTTTCCTAAACAAGCTGGAAAGGGAGTTAGAGCGTTGGCAAGGGTGCCTGACCCAGACTACCAAGGGGAAATTCAACTGTTACTCTGCAATGGAGGAAGGGAAGAATATAGTTGGATTGCAGGACGGGTGCCTCCTAGTATTACCATGCCTTGTCGTTAAGGTCAGTGGGAAACTACAACCGCCCAATTCAGGCAGGATGACAAATGGCCCAGCACCTGCAGGGATGAAGGTATGGATCACTCTACTGGGAATGCATCAAGACCTGCTGAGGTGCTTGCAGAAGGTCTAGGGAATACAGAAAGAGTAGTAAAAGAAGGTAGTTCTAAATACCAGCTAAGCCCTCATGACCAGTTACAGAAACAAGGATTATCATCCTCTTTTTTTTTTGAGACGACGTCTTGCCATGTAGTTCAGGCTGTCCTCAAACTCATAGGTACCCTGCTGTCACAGTCTCCCAAGTGCTGGGATTACAGGCATGCACCACTGTGCCTAGCCTTGTACTCATCATGAGTATCTCTTTCCTACTTTGCTAATATGCTTGAACATACATACACATGCATTAAGCAGGCATCTTTGTAATTAACACTGATTGACTTAATGGTAGTTCTGTATTTTCCCATGCTGGGGACTGACCCCAGGGCCTTTGCACTGAGCTACATCTCAGTCCTTCCTTTTAAATTTTGAGAGTCTCATTAAGTCACTAAGCTGGCCAAGGTGGGCTCTCACTTGCAGTCCTCCTGCTTTAGCCTCCCAGTGTGCTAGAACTATAGACATGTGCTACCATGTGTGGAAATACTGGTTCTTAAGTATTAACAATATTAATACTATATTATAATGTTCTTGGTGGGCAAATGCTCTACCACTGAGTCATATCCCCAGCCCTCTTTTAAAAATTATTGTATATCATATCCTTTTTCCTAGGACTTTGATACATAGGAGAACAAAAATTAATTTTAGCTGCTGCACATTCTATAGTGCTGATGCAGTGTAACAATAGTAGTGAATACTCAATGTGCATTCTATATTATAATGTGTAAGTGATAGAACATCAGAAGAGTAAGCACCACACAAAGAAAACCTTCGCCTTCTATTCTGGGGAGGGGATTAGAGCACTTCAGCTTATATGCAGGATAGTTGTCTCACATTAGGCATAATTACGCACCTGCTGTTGTATTTGGAGACTAAGTATGGTTTAAGAAAATGTGTCTGGTTGGAAGGTTGGCAAGGGGTAGATTGTGATCATTAATTGTGATATGTCAACTTGACTTGAGTAAGAACCGTCTAGTAGAACTGTAGATTCTGGATGTGCCTGTGCATGATTGACATCTAGGTCAGAAAATGAGGGGAGGAGACCCATCCAGATGTGGGTGGCACCAACCACCAGGTCTGTAGCCCAGGCAGGCAGAATAAAATGTTACTTTCTTTGGAGGGGCTCTGGTCTTCTTTGCCTTTGGACTCTGGTCTCTAGTCCTGTTAGCCTTCTGGCATGGACTCTTTCACCTTCTGACACAGACTCGCACCAGTGGCTCTCAGCGAGCTTCCAGCCTTCACACTTCAACCATCACTGGGTCCTCCATCCCTGCAACATGCAGACAACCATTTAGGAGTCTTCCCTGTCTGATTCGGCAGAGGGCCACTGGGACGCTTCCATTTCTGACCCTGTCAGCCTACCTTCTAAATCCCTTGGAAAAGCCTAACTAAATACAGACCCCTGGGCAGCTGGATTATAGGCCTATATCATTACGCCCTGTTAAATATAGACTCTGAAGGAAGACTTGCCCTGCTGCTCATCAGCTATGTAGCCTCAGGCAAATAACTTTTCAGACTTCCCTGAAGTCCGTGTCCTCCTCTGTAAAACATCAGTCCCTGGGGGGGATGAGCGAAGATGAAACAGTGTCTGTAAAGCACTTGATATGCACATTGAGTATTCACTACTATTGCTACACTGCATCATCGGCACTGTAGAATATGCAGCAGCAACTAAAATTAATTTTTGTTCTCCTATGTATCAAAGTCCTAGGAAAAAGGATATGATATACAATAATTGTTAAAAGAGGGCTGGGGATATGACTCAGTGGTAGAGCATTTGCCCAGCAAGAACAACACCCTGGGTTTGATCCCTAGCACTGCAAAATAAGCAAACAAACAAATAAATAAATAAATAAAAATTTTAAAAAATAAAGGACATGTTATACTCCACCTGGGTAATTTAAGGAGATTTAACAAAGAAGTACTGACAAAAAGTTTAGGCAAACCCATAAAGATTATTGCACAACTTGTTGCCCCTGCCAATAGTTGTTATCAAACTTGGACCTTGAAGGAAATCTCAGAAAGGGTAACTGGGTGGAGAGACAGCCTTTGACAGGAGCTGTGACCTCACGTAAGTGAAAACAGCCAACCCAACCAAGCCGTCAAAAAAGGAGGGGAGCCAAGTGTGGTGGTGCGTGTCTGTAGTCCCAGCACTCGGTGGCGGAGGCAGGAGGACTGTGAGCGAAAGGACAGCACAGGTACTTTGACATAGCATCTTGCCATGGTTAAACCTAAGTAGAACTCAGCAGAACCTATTAATGGAATCCTCAAGATCAGCCTCCTGGGGCCCAGAGCCCAACAGAAAAGGGAAGAGAGGACCTAGATCAAAGAAGGATGTAAATCAAATGTTTAATTACGTGGAGATTAAATTGTAAATATACATCAACGTTGTAACACTGGTTGTCTTTGGGAAGTGTATTACACATTATCTTTCTTTATTTTTAAAAATCTTCTAAGGTTTCTCCCATAAACAGTAATAGTTAACATTTCTTGAGCACTTACTGCTCTATGTGTTTAGGTGTATTATTTAGCAGCAATCCCACAAGATTTCCTTGTAGAAGATGAAGAAATTTAGGACAGAGAAGTGATTTATCCAAAGTTAGAAAGCCACAGCAAGTAAACTGTGGAGCCTTGATTTAAATATAGGCATGGTTCGGGGCGGGGAGTAGCTTAGTGGTCAAGTGTTTGCCTAGCAACATGAGACCCTGGGTTTGACCCCAAGCACTGGAACACACACACACACTTTGAACTGGCTTCAGCAGTATATATACTAAAACTGGAATGATACAGAGCACATTAGCACGGCCCTTGCACAACGATGACATGTAAATCCATATTTTTCCAAGTGAAATAAATCAGACACAGGAAGTTAAATGTTGCATGGTTTCTCTTATGAGAAACCCAAAGTATGAATAATTTAAAGAACAAAATAAAAGATAGATGACAGGGAACAGGGAGGGAGACCTTTTGGAGATGGGAAGGAAACCCAGAGATGGAGGGAGAGAGGAGGGAGAGGAGGGGAAGAGGAAGTAAAAGGATTAAGATGTGATACATGTATGTACCAATTCCTCACAATGAATGTTCATGTATAATGCAAACATGTACTAATAAAAATATAAAGGAATAAACAAATTATGATATATCTAGTAAAATATCCTTCAGCATTAAAAACAAATTATTGACACATAAAGAACAGGGACAGATATTACAAACTATACACTGACTGAAGATGGCAGGCATGAAATTGTAAGTCAGACATGGTGGTGCACATTTGTAATCCCAGCATTTGGGAGGCTGAAGCAGGAGGATTGCTATGAATTCAAGGCAAGCCTGGGCCTACACAGTGATTTCAAGGCCAGCCTGGTCTACACAGGCCAGCCCTGTCTAAAAAAAAAAAAAACAAACCCACAAAAAATTGTGCATACTATACTTTTTCATTTCCATGACATTGAACAAAGAGGAAAACTAACTGTAATAACAGAAGTTTGTTGGTCATTTTGGAACCAGGTATGAAGTAAAGGAATTAAGTGTAAAAGAGGAATGAGGGACCATTTTGGGTAATGTGAGTCATAAATAGGAAGATTATACTGGTATCAGTCATTTGTCAATATTCATTGACTATACACTTAAAATCAGTGCCTTTTGCTGTAGATAAACTATATTTCAATCAGTGGTTTTATGTTTGTCTCAATACTTTCCTCATGGCTAGGAAAAAGACCTACCACCTGCAATTTAATGAAGGTGAGATTCATGTTGGCTCACAGTTTTCAAGGGTTCGGTCCATGGTTGTCAGACTCAAACACAGAAACAGCGCGGTGGAAGGGCGTGGCGGAGAGCAGCCACTCACACTGTGGTGACCAGGAAGCAGGGAGAAGAGGGAGGAAGCAGGGAGATTGGTGACCCTTCTGCATCACTCCCACACAAACTGCCTCTTCCTACTAGGCCCCCCTCCTAACTGCGTATCAGCTGTGGATTCATCAGTGAACTCACCCACCAATGAGGATGTACCCCACGATCCAGTCACCTTCCAAACACATCTGAGTCACAGCATCACTCTTCAGCACAGGGGAAAGAAGCATATATATGAAGTTAATTGTTTTTTAAAAGCTTGAAAGAATCACCGGGGAGAACATACAAGCTTAGGCAATCCTGTAGAGGCAGTGGTGTTTTTGTATTGCTCAGTTTTCTCTAACAGTTATCTTTCTCATGTATGAATATTTTATAAACTTGTGTTATCTAGACAGTCATCTATTTCTGCATGATTTCCTTATCTACAAAAAAGTTGATTGCCTTAATTTTGAAAACTCTTTCCATCTATAAATGTATTGGTCTGCTTATTCCTAGCGTTCCATGAACCTGTTTTTCTACGGGACGGGGTGGCAAAGAAAGAGTTCAGAGCACACCTAAGAAAGCGTGGCTTTGATTCAGATCATCTGACTGGGTGCCTTGCTCTCACTTTCCACCTCACTAAGGCATCTTCTTTACAATAAATAAAAGTAACTGATGGAACATATTTTGCTCACCTCAGTGTGCACATGAAATAAATTCATACAATTCTGTCTTTCTTTACTTTCTCCTCCTTTCATTTTTACTCACTCCATACGCTGGACTCGCAATAGATATTCCTCTTGCGGTCACTACTTTCCCCTCTCATTGCTTTTCTTTACACTTTCTGATTGGTTTCTACAAAATGAGCACAAAACCTCCCTTAGCCCTTCCCGTAATGTTACACCCACATCCAAGGCTTTGCCAACAAGGATGCAAAACAGATCTGTGCTTTCTACATGGCTTTTACATCTCTATACTAGTAACTTTATTATACAATCTAAAGACATTTGTGAATAGACTAGTGTAAACCCCTCAGATCAGTTATGAGTTGAGAATGATGCTGAGTGTCACTGTCACTTTCTCCATGTTTTTCTGTGAGCACCTTTGAGTTACTGTTCCAGTAACATCAGAAGCAGTGCCCTGTGTAAAGTAAAACGCTAGGCAACTTTTATGTCTTTCGTGCTTCCCTTTTCTATTCTATTGCAATGTAATCAAAGTTTTCCCTTTTTAAAGAAAACCGCTCAACTTTACATTTTAAAAACTGGAGTGTTAGAGGTGAGGAATTCATGATTTCTAAACATTGAAAGAATTTGTATCGATCCCTCTCAAAGTCCTTCAAAAACTTAAAGAGGTTGGAGAACTTTCAGGCTCCTTTTGTGAGGCCAGTGTTACGCCAGCATCAAAGGCAGACAAAGATCTGAGAAGAAAAGAAAATTATAGCCAGCGTCCTTGAGGAACATAGCTGCAAAAGTCCTCAATAAAATACCCGCAAACTGGGTTCTACAGCACTTTAGAAGGTTCATTCACTGTGATCAAGCGGGATTTATCTCTGGGATGCAAAGCTGTTTCAACATCTGTAAATTATTAAATGTGACACACCACATTAACAGTACAAAATAAATATGATTATCCCATTAGGTACTCAAACAGCATTTGAAAAAATTCAACATCCTTTCAGGATAAAAATTCTCAACACATTAAGCATAGAGGGCATGAATCCCAAGGTAACAGAGGCTGTGTGTGAGAATACCACAGCTAACACTACACCTGGTGGTGAAAGGCGGGAAGTTTTTCCTCTAAGATCAGGAGCAAGACCAGGACACTCACTCTCACTACTTCTCCTCAGCATGGCCATGGAAGCTCTTGTCGAATCAATTAGCCAAAAGGAAGAAAGAAACAAAAACACACACGCAGGGAAGGAGGAATGGAATCATCACCGGTGATGACATTACTTTATATGTAAAACACCTCCAAGACTCCATCAAAAACACCTCTAGAGCTGGGTGTGGTGGGGCATGCCTGTAATCCCAGCATCTAAGGCTGAGGCAGGAGGATCACTGTAAATCTGAGGCAAGACTGGGCTACCTGGTAAACTCGAGACCAGCCTGGACTACATAGCAAGTCCCTATCTCAAAAAAACACATTAAAATTAAAGTTAAAAAAAATAAGTTATTGTGACAGAAATCGGAAGAGTCATTGCCTCCACAGGCACAGAATTGACTGCAGTGGACATACATGAATTATGTGTGTATGTTGTAGAGGTGGCTACCTGGAAGAACACAGCTGTCACAGTGCCCTGAACTGAGCTCCTCAGGTCTGTGCATTGCGCTATACAGTCCTCCCTCGGCATCCAGGGCAGACTGCATAACAAATCCACACGGGCCCTTAAGCAGGTGGCGTGGTGTTTGCAAATAGCCCACACGCATCCTTTTGCACTCCTTAAACCATCTCTACATTTCACAAGATAGTTTATACAATGTAAAGGTCGCATTGGGAGCTGTTACTCACTGGGGGATAATGACCTCTGCACACACTCAGTGCAGACGCACTTTGCCAAATGTTTCATCCCACCTCCCTGGTCTCGGTCCCTCCCTCCGCATGCCTCCCAGCCTCTCTAATATCTGTCCACATCCCGTCACGCAGCTCCCTCCATCCTGGATGCTATTTACCCCTTGTCCACCTCACAAACCCCAGTTTAAATTTGTTTCAAGTATTTCTTTGCGATTCCGCCTTTCCTTTTTCCTCCCCTGATGGACAAGTAATCAAGGGTTTGCTTGTTACATTCAAGGAAGACATGGATGCTTCTGGAAACTCAGTAATTAGGGCCCTCCATGGGGATGGCAGAGCAATACAAAGAGTTAAAGGAACAGGCTCGCTCTCTCTCTCTCTCTCTCTCTCTCTCTCTCCTTCCCTCTCTCATCTCTGTCTCTCTCATACTGGTAATCAAATGCAAGGGCACTCTATCATTGAGCTAATACTCTACCTCATTTATTTTTTTATTTTGACTCAAGGTCTTACTAAATTGCCCAGACCAGACTTGAATTTAAGATCCTCTTGCTTCAGCCTTCTTAGTAGCTGGGAGGCCTTCATGGCTTTATAAACACAATTGTTCTTTTTTTTTTTTATCTTTTTGAGACATGGTCTCACTATGCAGTTCAGGCTGGCCTCCAGCTTTGTAGCCCAGTCTGGCCTTTGGACTTGCAACAATCCTGCCTCAGCCTCCTGTTATGGTTGATACGTTGTGTCAACTTGGGGAGTCTACAGGTTTGGCTGAGTGACTCAGCAGGAAGCCAGGGTGCTTACTTTCTATACAGCCTGAGTCTGTGGAAGAGGAGGGCATGGAGATTTTGTGAGTCCTAATGACCCTGGGTGGGGGAGCCTGTTTACATGTAAG
>PVLD010013756.1:0-54797 GCA_004027595.1 Dinomys branickii | reverse complement strand
TCATCTGTGTAACCTGAGTAACAAAGATGAAGGTAACATTATGTAGGACAGCATCCAGAGCTAATTCCCTTCTATGTTCTCTATAATTCTGTATTTCCTCAGTCGTTTTTGTATTAGCAGAAATGAAGATAACTTTATATTATACAGCATCCAGTGCAAATTCCCTACTATCTTATGTATAATTTAGTATTTCCTTTAAAGTTTTTGTGTTAACTAATGTGAAGATAACTATGTAATACAACATCCAGTTCTAATTCCCTACTATATTCTGTATAACTTTGTATTTTCTGTATTGTTTATGGCTTTTCTGGTTCATATGTCTCCATTCTTTTGTCTTTAAAATCAAATCAAAAACAAAAAACAAATTAATTTTCTAGTTTAAAAAATGTATCCACTTGGGGAAGATATTTTAATCCATCACCTTAGACTGCATGGCCATACTACCCACTTGAGGAAAATATTTTAAATGGTAATTTGAGCATTGGAATTTCAGTTACAGTTTCTTATCTTCTTTTCACATCTCTGTTTTCTTCTTGTAGAAAAGATTGTATATAGGTTCTGGTTACTTTTTTCTAGTTGCTGAGACAAAACATCCTATGCCCAAAATGAAAGAAGGAAAGGTTTATTTAGCTTACAGTTTGTGGAGACTTCAGTCCATACTTGGTTGGCTGAGGCAGAGTGGCACATGGCAGAGGGCAAACTGTTCATGGCAGCAGAGCACAGCAAAAACAACCAGCAAAAGGGAGGAATGGCGGCAAGCAGCCTCTTTCCCTACCTTACATTGTAAACAGGCTATCCTCACCCAGGGGATGTGTAGCACTCCCATAATCTCCATGCCCTCCTCTTCCATAGGCTCAGGATGTGTACAAAGTAAGCACCCTGGCTCCCTGCTGAGTCACTCAGCCAAACCTCTAGACTCCCCAAGTTGACACAATGCATCAACCATAACAACACACAAGCTATGGAGTTTCACAGCATTAGACATGACAGTAAGCTAAAGAAATATATTGGTCTTGATTTGCTCCTCTTTGACATATTTTCTCTTTATGGAAATTATGATCAAATTGTGAAAATTTCTCCCCTACATAATAAATTTATCACCAGAATATAAATCATATCCTCACAATGCAGAGGAAGATTTTCTTTAAATAGTTGTTAGTGCAAGGTAAGCAAAATAAAATAGAAACATGAACTTTAAAAAATAATTTAGGCCCAAACATTGACATTTATGCTTAAGCTCCTCTCCTGTTGCAATATGACATTTAATAGGTAAAAACATTAGGTTTATACTTGCCAGTTTCATAAAACAATTCTTGAAGAAAAAAATGTGTATGTATTCAATTGAATCTTGTTTATGTATTCAATTGAATCTTGTTTATATTTAAACTAGAGTTAGAGCTGTAAGCCTGGAAATGTGCTTATAATACAAATAAGTTGCAATTTATATAAAAAATTGATCTAAATGGGCCCCAATTCCTGATAATGCTTTCAACTATGCCCCAAAATTATCACAGGAGTAATTGTTTTTTAAAAAGTTCTTTCTTCCATCCTTCATAAATCTCAATAATTGTTTTCCAACACCACCTACCATGCCAAAAGTGTTTGTTTTTCGGAGTCCATCTGCTGAGAAGACACACATGTCTATTATTCAGCATTAAAAAAAAAGAAACAAAACAATACTCAGAATTCTGTGGTACTACCCAGATCCAATTGTTATAATTATTGTGTGAAAAAAGGAACTATAGTACTTGTTCAATATTTAGAAATATGATTTCTTATGACTCTATAGATAAATCCTGTGAACATTTTAAAATGTAATACCATGTCATATGAGCTACGCATACTCGGTTTGCCTTTCATATATCAACTCATTTTATCTTCCTAAGCACATTTTGATGCATCAAAGAAAACCTTTCTCCTTTCACCCTTCTAACTACAGTTTTCAGTCAGGATAGTGTAACAGGCTGTTGACCTGTATTTGCAAATTTCAGGCTCACAACGGCAATCCTCGCCTATGAAGGGTGGAGATATTCTACCACTAGATGGTACTATGCAGTAATTGTTAAATTCCACATCGTTCAAACTTGGCAGTAATCTTTTTCTACAAGGAATAAATCACTCTTAGTACACTTTTTGCCATTCCCAATGGCGCTATCTACTCCTGTCCTAATTTTAACTTGCTAAATCACCCAGTAAGAAAGAATGACAGCTTTTGATACATAACAAAATCTCTCAGGTAAAGTTCTTTGGCTTAAATAAAATGTGGGCTTCAGATAAGTGATATTCATGCTCCATATTCTTTCCCAGTGCACTTTAAGCTAAGCAATATTGTAGAGGAATGCAAACCATACTTTTCACAGCCAACTATACAATTGTTTTAAAAAAGACAAAATAACATTAACAAAACTCAGAACTGCGCCACTCTTTATGACGCATATGGTTGACCACTTAGGCTTCTTAAATTTTTCACTGCTAAGCCTTGCACGGAGAGAATGTTTTTGGTAGGCAGGGTGAACTTCATCTTTATCAGTGGGGTTTAAGCATTTCAGTTCCTGGCAGCTTCTCTAATGGACACTGACACTGGGCTCAGTCACCCAAGAAAACACAACAATTTCAATCCAGGGAGCGCTAGATGCTCACTTCACTCTTCACTGCTAAATTCTATCACTTTCCATTGAAAAAATTTCGAGACATATGCTGGCAAGCCATGCCAGTTCTGGTTTGTAATACCAAAAGCAGCTTGATGAACTAGTAAGAATGATGATTCTCTGAGGCTGAACTCAGTTCAGCTGTCAGCAGCTTCATTAGAACAATGTTTCCCTTCCACCAACCCAGGATCTGAACAATTTCCATCAGGTCAGAGATGGCTGCAGGACCTCTTGTACATACCCAAATCCACGGATGTTCAAGTCCATTGTGTAAAATGAGATCGTGTGTGCAGAGAACCTACAACCATCCTTCTGCAGACTTTAAAACACTCTAGATGATTTACAATACCTAACGCAATATAAGAACTATGTGAATAGCTGTTACACTGTATTCCTCAGGGAGTAATCATCAAAACCTGTCTATGTTCAGTGCAGTTGAAATATTTTTCTTTTAATATTTCCAATCCAAGCTCGGTTGGACCCATGGATCAAACCAGGTGACTGTGGAGGGGTGACTGCATAGATAAGAATTTGTTAAACAACTGAAAAGTTACGTTACGTCTGTGCACTTTTCAAACTTCTCAGAGGAACACATTCCAGGAACTATTGATCATTCAGTTCAATACCTTGAGAAGGAATTCTTGGCATGTATATAAACAAATAAAAATCAATGTGTCCCTGTTTTTGTCACTTTTCCTCATCGCTGGGATGAGACACTTGACACCTACAACTTAGAGGAGGAGCAGAGCATTTTAGCTCACAATGTTAGAAAATTCAGTCCCAGGTTAGCAGGCTCAGGTGCAGAAACAGCCTGGCAGAGGACCTGCTTCAGGGCACAGCAGCTCGTGTCCCGTGGCCAAGAAGCAGGGACAGAGGGAGGAGCCAGGAGGACGAAATACCCTTTCAGGCCCCAGCCCAGCGACCAGCTTTTTCTGACCAGACCATACCTCCTAATAGGTATATCGCCCCATAATTCAACCATATTCCAAACACATGAGATTTTAGGGGCTTCTACATCTAAGTTGCAAACATTTGCTGTTAAACTGATAATTATTTATAACTAGGAAATATTTCTCCCCATTTATAATTACGCAACAATGCCTGGCTCCTACCCCAGGGATTCCCATTCCATTGATCTCAGTGCTCCCTGGGTCAGTCTAATAAACCATTGCCTAGTGTTGATCACAAATCTGGCTGGTGATCTGAAAATCAAGCTTGAACCAGAATGTGAATCAAGCACATCCCTTAGCATAATATGTCCTGCTGCTTCTCCTGAACTGACATTCTTGATGGCAGAAACAGTAGGCTGATCTACCTCGTGGCACAAGGTCCTCATCTTCTTGGGCCTACACTTTGAGTACAGCTATTAAAGCATGAGTGGACTTTGCATAGGATTTGAGGAATGGACAGAAACAAGCATTCACAGAAACTGTCTAGATGAAAGTACAGAAATGGGAAGAAACAAGATACATCACGTAACTTTCGCCTGCATTTAATCGCAGTAGCACTTGTGCTCTGTCAAGGGATAAACATCACCACCATGAATAGCCACTGGAGAGTCCTCACCAATGTAAGCAAGTATATATATATATGGTAAACTATGAACTGACACTGGACACTCACTGAAAACGTCAGGTATTAAAGATGGCCAGTACCTCTTTCCACTTATTTTACATTTTCCACTGTTCGATGCCCTTAATGTTTGTAAACATTTTAAATTTACTTCTCCCTGTACTCTGCGGCCTTGCTTGCCTGTGTGGTAACAGTAGAATAAGGTCTAGCGTGGAATGTAGTCAATACATTTTTTTTTTACTTTGGAAATTTCCAATCATAGACCAAGTAACCAGAACTGTCTAAGCAGCCCCTAGGTGGCGTTTCCCAGTGTCAGCAGTGACCGCTGCTCCACCGGCCCTGTTTGTCCTGTCATTCCAAACACTCCTCTTTCTCTCACCCAATCATTAAATGTTTTTGCAGTTTCGCAGGAGGTAGAATTTACCTTTAGCAAAATACCATAATGACAGAGTAACAAAATTTAATGCAGCTAAAATGCCCTCCCAGGATATAGAGCATTTCCAGTGTTCCATAAAGTTCTTTCATATCTCTTTTCAGGTAATCTCCCATCAATCACATCCAGCTATTATGACTGTTTTTACCTTAGGTGAGTTTTGCCTATTCTAAAATGTCACCTAAGTGAAGCACACAGTATTTTCTCTCTGTCTCTCTGTCTGTCTCTTCTCTCTCTGTCTCTCTGTCTCTCTCTCACTCTCTCTCTGTGGGGGGTGCTGGTAAAGGAACTCAGAGTCTGCCAACTGAGCTACATCCCTAACCCTTTTTATTAATTCTATTTTAAAGGCCAGGCATGGTGGTGCCCGTCTGTGTAAGCCCAGCATTCTGGAGGCTGAGGCAGGAGGATTGCTATGAGTTTGAGGCAAGCTTGGGCTACATAGTGAGCTCGAGGCCAGCCTGGACTACATAACAAGACCCTGTCCCAAAAAACAAATCAATACATTCTTTTAATTTGAGATGGGGCCTTGCTAAATCACTAGGTTGCCCAATCTAGGCTCAAACTTGTGATCCTAATACCTCAGCCTGCCAGAGTGCTGGGATATAGGCAGGCCCCACTACACCCAGCTAGTATTTACTTTCTTGTGTCCAGATTCTTTTGCTCCATTTAATGTCTGTGAGGTTCATATATCCAACAAATGTTTCTTAAAGTAAAGGATTCTGCATAAAACAACAGTGAAAGAAACGGGCTTGGGTTAAGGAAAAGATTGGGCAAGCAGGTTGGCATGAGCTAGTGGAAGCCCTTGGAAGCCAGGAAAAGGAACTTTTACTCTATTTTCCTGGCACCGTGGTCAACAGCCTGCTTCATAATTGCTGAGGATGGCCCGGGAAGTGGTTCTCGGCTGCCACATGTGCTCCCCACTGCTCTAATGGGTCATCGCTGTGCCACTGAGTGGAGGTGCCTGTTGCCAACTCTACTTGCAGCTAGTTCATTGTGTCTTCCTCTAAAGACCTGGCATGTCTATAAGTCCTGCCCCACACCCCCTGCAAAGGCAGGAAGATGAGCTCATAACTTGGCACAGGCCTTTGAAGGATGGTTCACGCCCTCCTGAGGTGGTGGAGCTGGAAATGCAGAAGTCAGGAAGGGCAGTTAGGAGCCAGAAACTAGGGCTAGGCACCAGGAGCCAATCAGGGCCCAGCTGTGATAAGTCAGGACCCGGCCTCCTATGTGGGGGATTTAATCAGATCATTGTGCAGGGCCTGCAAGAGTGTTTTGATCTGTACGGTGTAATGCAATGTCAAGAACACCGTAAACCAACCATCAAATGTGATTGCAATAAAGGAATTTGCTGATGAGATCAGCTAAGAAATGCACCAATCAAGCTCTGGAATAGGAATCCAGGTCAGGGACACAGAAGAATACAGTTTGGACCCCAGTCAATTTTGAAAGCACAGAAAGTCTAAGGCAGAAACAATGAGGGAAGTGTTCTCTTCCAGCAAAAATCTGGAGCAGGATTATAGTAAAGAAGCATCATAGCAAAGGATGCCTGGAGGCACCCTGAGTAATTTCTTCCTCCTTCAGCAGCCCATTACTTTCCCTCAAATTGTAGAAAAGCATAAATTTAAGAGTCTTGGAAAGGATAGGAGAATTTCTAGAAGCCTTATAGTAACTGACTAGGATCAATATATTGACACAGTGTATTCATTATCAATTGGTGCATAACAAATTGCACGCAGACTTCATGGCTTAGGAAACGTTACCTCACAGTTTCTGTAGGTAAGACACCAGGATACACCTTAGTTGAATTATGCAACTCAGGGTTTCTTACAGGAATGCAGTTGAGGTGTTATGCAATGCTGTGGTCCCATCCAAGGGCTCAATAGGAGAGAGATCCACTTTCAAGTTCCATCATATTTTTGTTGCTAAGATTCAGTCCCTTGAGAGATGTTTTTTTTTTTTTTATTTATTTATTTATTTTTTTGCGGTACTGGGGATTGAACTCAGGACCTTGTGCTTGCCAGGCAAGCACTTATTCCACTGAGCTATATCCCCAGCCCTAAGCTGAAGTTTTTTTTTGTTTTTTTTTTTTTTTTTTTTTGCGGTACTGGGGATCGAACTCAGGACCCTGCGCTTGCTAGGCAAGCGCTTATTCCACTGAGCTATATCCCCAGCCCCCCTTGAGAGATGTTAAGGTAAGGATCTTGATTCTTCACTGGCAGCTGGAGGGAGGCACCCTCGGTTTCCTGACATGTAAATCCAGCTTGCTTTATCAGACAAGCATGTCAGAAGGTGTATGAAAACTATGGAAGTCATAGTGTCTTACAGCCTAATTTAAAAGTGATATCCCATCACCATTGCTATATTTTTTTTTTCACTGAAATCAAGTTACTGGGTCCAGCCACACACACAGGAGAAGGAAGTACCAAAGGGCATGAACACCCTGGGGGCTGGTATCATTGTGAACCATGTCAGGAATTGCCTGTCACACCAGGGAAGTGGAAAAGTAGGAATATCATGGACCAGACTAAGATAGTAGATGGAACTATCTAGAACTCAGATGATGCACTCAGTTGTAGGCATGACAAGAATGAAGTAAGGGTGTAGCACCCAGAACCAACAGTTATTTGATCCATAGGTGAGTTCAAGAAAGAGATCAAGCTGTGACACAAATTAGGAAGTGTCCGCATTTTACCATGTGTAGGACATGTATTCTTAATTTTATTGCAGAAGCCTGAACTGTAAGTGACCATCAGGTCTGTCCTTGAGAATCTAATGACTCCCACTTGGTGTCACCCATTTTCTAAGTAATTCCTCTCAGTTCTGAGAACACTGATGAAAATTACCTTGGTCATGATGTTGAACCACACATAAGAAAAGAATCACTTAAGCATTTTTGAGATAGAACAAGGTCTAAAAATTAATTTGCTTTTATTATAGTTGTCATTTTCCTAGAAATGATCTATTTTAAACAAGAATATATCTACCTGTTCTCTTTCACAGAGCGCTTATCAAATGACATACTATTGATAAATGCATTTCAAAACTTTTTTTTTTTTTGTGGTACTGGGGATCGAACTCAGGACCCAGCGCAAGCGCTTATTCCACTGAGCTATATCCCCAGCCCAAAACTTTTCTTTAAAAAAGACGGATGTCGCATATCCAAACCACATATGTTACCGTCACTACTGCTGTTCTGAGTGGCTGTTTCTCAGAAGAGATCAACGCTTTTGAGGTAATTTTGGCTTCTCCCAGTCTTCTGTTCCTACAGCCCATGGGGGAGCTTCCCATTTGTGACTTTGGATGTCATATGTTCATCTTCCTCTCCAAGCCTCCGCCAAGGTTCGTGCCCTGCTGTCCTCTCACCAGGGTCACACGTGGCCCTTATCTCTGCAAACCTTTTAGGCGGCCAGATCTTCCTTCTGAAAAGCTTCTGGTCATGTCTCTGTGTAAAAGGTGAAGTCCTCAGCCTGCCTTCAGGGTTTCCCACTGCCACCCCACTGTCCCTCCCTAACTAATGCACGTCCCATGGCTGTGGCTGTCACTCTAGGGACTGCCCAGGCCCACTGCCCTGCTGAGCTTCGTCTGTGTCCCGTCCTCTGGGCACGGAAGCCGTGCTCAGCTCCCCTGTCTCTGAGGCCTCCCATCCACCAGGATCATTCACTGTTGACTTTCCTATGCGCTTTTGTGCTTAGAATATTCCACCCCCTCCTTCTGTCATAAGTACTGACTTGAAACCATTAACTAGTCACTTTATGCCACCGATGCCACTTACTGAAGATGCACTTGATTGGCACAGCTGCGGTACCAAGTATGATTCCCAGCTTACAGGGGAGAAACTTGAAGTTTGAAGCTGCACAATAAATGTCAGAGCCAACAGTCAAAGCCCAGCTTCCCTGACATTTTCTTTAGATGAGGAGCCACCATGTTCTCCATATTTTTTGAAATCCCATAAAAATTAGGAGTTTGGCACCAGGATAGAAGACAAAATGATACGTGTAAACTTTTGACAGACAAATATCTTTCTGTCATAATTTATGTAAACATGTAAAAAGTCAAATGGACAAGAGGCTAACGTATTTTATAAATGTATTTTAATGAAAATATTACATTTCAGGTCATAATGTATGTCCACATCAAATATAATTGCTGGAATTTTTCCGTTTCTGGTCAGTTAAGTCTGACTCTTTGCCATTATGTATCTTCATTAAATGAAGAAGCGGGGATGGTGGCACATGCCTGTGGTCTCAGCACGTGGGAGGCCAAGGCAGGAGGATCTCCGTGAATGTGAGGCCAGCCTGGGCTATATAAGCAAGTTCAAGGCCATCCTGTACTACATAGTGAGACCCTGTCTCAAAAACAAATCAAAACAAAAATGAAACACCATACTCTCTTAAGATTTATGCATTTATATAAATAGACTCCAGGGTGTAACACTTTAATCTATAAAAAGTACTAACTAAAAGTAACTGTTACCATGGCAACATGCATAGCACTTTGGAACTGGCATTTCCTGAGCATGGCCCAGACTAACTGAAATTCCATGGAATGGCTTTTAAATCACCAACAACCCTCACAGGTTGACGCTCAGGTTCAAAAGCAGATCTGAGATCTTGCCTTATGCATACAATATTTCTTATTTAAAGAAGAACATTTCATTAGTGAGTTATGGTTTATTTTCTCTCTATATTTGGAGGGACTCAAAGGATGGATTTGCAGGCACATCCAGATGGACAAGGCACAGGAAGAGCTAGGACAAGTTGGCGAAGGGAGAGTAGGGTACTTCCTCTCCATGAAGCTGCCCCACAACAAGCCTAGAAGATAAAGAGTCTGGTTCTGGGCAAAGAAAAGCAGATGGATTTAACTTCTAGGAGATCCCCCAAACTGTTCCATGCTGATGTGGGAGGGTCAGAGAGGCACAGTGGCAAACCAAGTGCATGGTGAGAAATGGCTGTGATTGCACAAACAACAGAAACACTGCGTCACTGGATGGAAAGCATGGAATTGGGTCCTTACCTCACACCATACGAGAAGACAAAGTTCTGTTGGGTTTAATACATCAACATAAAAAGCAAAGCCGTAAAGTAGATACAAAAAGGTGAGGAAAACTGTCGTTGAGATCTCAGGGAGGAGATTTCTTAAATAAGAACTCAAACCCATGCCCTAAAGGTTAAACTATGGTGGGCATGACCATATAAAAGCTAAGCATCTTGGTCTGTGAAGGCATCATATCTAAGTCATCAGAAAACAGTTTTCTAGAAGATGGTATCTGGAATGAATAAAGAGGACGAAGGAGTAATGTATGGAAAAACGCTGCCATGAGAACAGACGGAGATGATGAAAAGGACACATCCGTTCCGGCCACTGCGTGTGCCTACTGAGCACTGGAAATATGGCTAGCACGACAGAGGAGCTGCTATTTTAATTCCACTTAAGCTTAAATAATTTCAATTTAATAGCCAGATGGGACGAATGGATAACATATTGAAGGGCACAGACCTAGAACACAAGAAACTCCTAAAAATCTGTGAGAAAAGATACAAAATTCAAAATATGAGCAAGAGAAAAAAACCTTACCTCATATATACTTCTTCCCTTAATTCTCTTCTATCTCAATGTCTTTATTTTTGTTGTATATGTGTTATGGTTTGTGGCTAGATGTCCCCCCAAAGCCTCATGCAGTCATGGGGTGGGCTTCTAGAGTTTTTGATTGGTCCATGGTCCAGTGCTGGGATTTTGGGTGGGAGTACTACACCCACCCTGGGGTGAGTAGCCTGCACACAGTATAAGGGAGGGAAAGAGGTTTGCTCTCCGGCTGCTCCTCCTTTTTGCTCTCGTTGCTTTTGCTGTCTTCCTCAGTCATGAACTGTTGCCCTCTGCCATGTGCCCCTCTGCCTTGGAGCCAGCCAAGTATGGCCTGAAACCACCACAAACTGTGAGCTAAATAAACTTTTCCTTCTTTAATTCTGGGTGTCAGGTATTTTGTCTCAGCAAGAAGAGAAAAGAAATCAAGACAATATATTTCTATAATCCACATGTATTTGTTCTCCAGAAAGAGCAAATCAATAGGACACCCAGAGGGATGTGGAAAGAGACTTATTAGGGAACTGGCTCATATGATCATGGAGGCTGAGGAGGCCCTTGACAGGCCATCTGGAGACTAGAGACCCAGGATGCTGCTAGTGTGGCTCAGTCCATCTCCAAAAGCCTCAGGACCAGGGAAGATGATGGAGTAATTCTCTTTTTTTTTTTTTTTTTTTTGATGGAGTAATTCTCAATCTGAGGCCAAAGGCCTGAGAACCTGGGGGGCTGCTGCTGTAAGTCCTGGAGTCCAAACACCACAGGACCTGGAGTATGATGTTGATGAACAGCAGGAAAAGAGTATATCGGGGCATCAAGAGACAGATAGACACATTTTTCTTTCTTCTGTTTTTGCACTATCCCAGCCTACATGTAGCCAACTGGATAATACCCATCCACACTGATGGTTCATCTTCCTTACTGCTCTACTCAGATTCACATGCCCATCTCTTCTGGAAACCTCTTCACAGACATGCTCAGAAATGATATTTCACCAGTCATCCACACATTCCTCAATCTAGTCAACTTGGTACCTGTAATGAAGTGCCACCCTACTCCAAATTCCTCTCTGGCACTGAGATACATAGCATAAGTGCACAGCAATCCCCACGCACTGACTGGATGTTCCCACAGGTTGACTTCACAGGATCTCTGAGTTTCTACAAGTTGGACCAGCACTGGCTAAAACAGAAACTCCACACTGTCACATAACAAACAGAGTCAGGGTCTTTACAGGTTCTTTCTTAATTTATTTTTTATTTTTGGTACCAGGAATGAAACGCAGGACCTTGTGCTTGCCAGCCAGGTGCTGTGCCACTGAGCTATATCCCCAGCACTCAGGTTCTTTGTAAAGAAGAAATGGATTTACCAACATAAATCCACAAGACTTCTAAGACAGTAAACAAAGGACTCAGCAATTTTTCCAATTCTAAGCAGGCTAACTTTTAGAGGAGAGATTGCACTCTGAAATTTTACATAGTTGAGAAAAAATTCTGGCTTTCTGTAAAGGTAATATATCTTTTAGTGAAAGAGAAAATGGAAGAAATTGTAATTTATTACTTAACTGAACAGGGACAATATTTCCTGTTATTCTTGTCATTGCACCCAAAGAGAAATATAACTGAGGTGGCAAGATTCAGAGCAAGGGAATTAATGGCAAAGTAGACATGGGCTCTTCACGTGAACACGGGAGAGAGTTTATCATTTCATCCTGAGCATATGGGATTGGAGCCGTACGTGTGACTGTGCTGTGCTTGTCACTGAGCTATACATGTCATGGAATGACGCATGTGAATAAAAAGGAAATATGGATAAAACAAATATTATTTTGCTCAGTGTTATGGTCCCCGAAAGTCTCACACATTCAGAAATGGGGCTTTTAGAAAGCGACTGGACTGTAGGACTGCTCTTCTAAGCAGTGCTTTGTGAGTTCATGGTTGGCTGTGCTGCTAGGAGGTAGACTCTGGTCAAAAGAGGTGGGTCACTGGGGACACGACCTGAAAGGGGGTAATCTTGTTCCTACTTCTCTCTTCCCTCTCCACTTCCTGGCCCTCCTGGGTTAAGCATCTTTTGTCCACATGCCTTTCAACCATGCTGTTTCTGTCTTGGAGCCCATGAAATATGGACTGAGCCCCATGGCAGTATAAGCCAAAATAAACTTCTTAGTTTTTGTATGAGTGTGTAAGTGTCAGCATTTTATATAATGTATACATTATACATTCTGTATGTGTCAGCATTTTGTATACATTATACACTTGTATAATGTATCAGTGTCAGCATTTTCTCTCAGCAACAGAAAAGTGATTAATATACTCAGAAAAATGGGTTGAGGGAGTAACTATTTGTTTCTCTTATTGGAAAACAAAACAGGTCATTTCTGCTCCAGAGATATTAAATTGAAGGACATGAAATTGGCATTTTTGCTGCACAAAAATGGTCAAAAGAAAAGATAACTTTACGTGGTTCAACTTACTAGCTAGCCCACATTTAGAGAAAGCACCAGAGCCTTCCTAACTGATGGGAAGAGAGGTCACAAGCTCTCACTGACAGTGAGACCTTGGCTGAGCAGGGAAGTGAGTAAGTTGGCTCCAAGAGCCAGGGATGAAGTTTCAGGGAGCCAATGGGCAGGCAGGCCTCAAGCGTGAAGGGATGTGACCGGAGAAGCAAGAACTCAGTGACGAGAAAGTGGCATGAGTGTCCAGGACAGAGAGTGTAGGAGTTTCAGTGCTGCACCAACGTTAGGGCGCTCGCATCGGGGGTTTTCTGGAATGTGACTGATAGCGTGGCTGCCAGGATGCTAAGTCACACCCGCTGTATCTGTTGCACATGTCACTTCCCATAATCGGATGTATGAGATGCCGTCCATATGCATAAACTTGCAATGGGCTCCAGGTGGAGAAATGTACTCCAGGTCATGCAGGGAGGGCTGGTGCGCATGAACCCTGTTTTTGAACTTTCTAGGGCAGGCTTGAGAGTTTTTGTTTCACTTATCTCAGCCACAGTGCAGTAAGTCCTGGAATGAGAGTATTCCAGGAGGGTTGGCCCTGGGGATTCAGGCGAGTGGAAGGAGTGGCCCTGTATCCCCAATTTGCACTATCTATATTAAAACTCCATTTATGTAAGGCCTGTGCAGTCCTTTGACTGAACTCAACAAAGGTAGCTGAAATATGGTCATGTACTGCTGAATGGCAGGTTATACTTTGAGAAACACATTGGTAAACAGCACAGTTTGCTTAGCAACTAAAACAACTACATCACACCTGCCTGGCCAGTGTGAGGTCACGAGTTCGATTCTCAGCACCCCCCAAAATAAAGTAAAACAACTACATCCCTAGGTGATCCATGTCATGGGATCACCATCTTATATGCAGTCCTTCACTGACCGAATGTTGTCTTGTAACTTATGATTGTTGCTTTTTTGGAAACTTTTTGTTGTCTTTTTGAGACAGGGCCTCGCTATGCAATTAAGGCTGGGCTTGAGCTCACTTTGTAGCCCAGTTGGTCTCGAACTTGAAACAATCCTCTTGCTTCAGCCTACCAGTGCTGTGATTACAGGTGCGGGCCACCATGCCCAGCTGGTTTTTTTGGTAAGGTTTCAAAGAACCAATCTTTTGATTTAGGTACCATCAGCGTGTAATTTATAGCTTTGAGTTAAGCAGGGTTGGATTCAAAGTGGCTTATTTAGTCATTAAAGTGTTGTCCTCAGCATTTCCCTTCACATATGTAAACGTCAGTTGCCTCAGTGGTACTATGGATTGCTTTCCAATTAGGTGAGGGAAAAGATCAGCGTCTGTTCCTTTTTCCTCCCATCACGTTTTCACCCACTCTGCCCTCCCTTTCTTAAGCTGGGACAGAAGCGTGGGTTCTGTGATGTGACCCCCAAGTTCACGGCCTTCATCACAGGCCCATTCTTGGTCACAGAACACTTCCGACAGAACTTTCTAGAAGAGGATGAGGAAGTGAAGCCAGTGGCAGTCATGCTGGGCAGCAATTCCTTGGCTTTCCCTCACCCAGCAGCCAAATGGGGCCCCAGCCAGCTACTTCTACAATACTTTGTTTGAAGATCCTTACCTTTCTCCAGATCTGGGTTGTGGCAGTAACTAGGGTGGCCTTTATTTTCATGGCCTGAGCTTCAAGACCCTACATACCATGAGGTGAAAAAGGGAGAGTGTTTCTGTACTCTCTCCTGAAATTCAAGAGAAGATACACATTTTGATCTTGTTTTAGAGAAGTGTTTTTTAAATGCTTAGCTTTTTTGCCTATGGAAAGAAAAGTTCTTAAAAAAAGAAACCTTAAAATTCACTTGCTCAGTGTGTATCTTCCGATAAATGATTTTCTTTAGAATGCAAGGCAGTGTAGTAATGACATAGAGGCTGTTGATGCTCGAAGACTCAATAACCTACTCATAATGTAGTAACTTTCCCCTCTCGTCTATTATTTGGTTGGAGATAAAAATAGAGATTTCAACCTCAGAAGCAAAGAGCCACTTACTGTATTTATTTAGTGTGTTATAATTAAAGCTGTTGTGAATCCTGCAGCTTCATGTTACAGAGGTTGAGAAAACCTTTTTTCGGGTTCGTTCAAGTAAATTCACACTTCCTGCATTCAGTTTTGTATTTTAGGCTCTAAAAACAAACCTTAGAGAAAAAGCAAAATGCAGCCACTCAGTCGTGTTATGCCTGATCCTCCGTGGAGACAAAAGGGAGCAAAAGGGAGTGTTCAGTGCCCAGAAAATATCCGCATGTCACATCTATATAGTCAGCTGGAACTTGGCGGGTAGATTTTAAGCCAAGGAGGTTACTGTTCACATGTGCTTTTTTTTTTTTGCTCAACTTTGTATTGAGGTCAGCTCCCTGACCCCATCGTGAGCTCTACTCTTACTTTTGGGATTGAATTCTTTTTGATTGATTGAAGCATTTAAAAAAAAAAGAAAGAAACATTCCAGCAAAATGAGGTCACGAAAGAGTATTTATACTGTTTATCACCCAGGATCTTTGGAGATTGCTGGAGATAGCACCTTGCTGTGATTTGAATGTGCCCGCCTCAAAGGGTCACGTGTGGGAAAATTAACCCCCCAAGTCATATGTTGATGATATTTGGAGAGGAGCCTTTTGGGAAATAATCAGATCAGATGAGGTCATTAGAGTGGCACCCACCCCCCATGATGGCATGAGTGGCTTTATAAGAAAAAGAAGAGAGAACTGAGCTGGCACACTTGTCCCCTCTCACGCTGTGATCCCTCTTCCATGTAGGATGCAGAAGAAAACCCTTACTGGACACCAAGCGGATGCCAGCAATATGCTCTTGGCCTGCCCGGCCTCCAGAGCAGAAACAAATAAACCTCTGTTTCTTACAAATATCCAGGATATGGCACTCAGTGATGGCAACAGAAAACAGACTAAGACACTTCTTGATATCCATCTAGTGAGGGGATCATATTCTTCTCTGTCAGCCACTGAGTAGTTAAGAAGACGGCGCTTAGCTCCTGGCACTGATGCCTGAAGACTTGACACGAGATCCTAAGAATGGTCAGAAATCACATCTCTGTGCCAGTCATAGCTGGCGTCAGCAGCCGTGGTGGATCCAGCTGGGGCTCTTCCTGCCTCTCTCTGGTGTCCTGAACTTCCAAAGCGTCCTGGTCCTGCTGCTCCTAAGGGCAGAGCTTAGTCCCACCTGGTGTTTGTAGGTGTAAATGCCTTGAGCCAGAGAGTCCTGTGTTTGAGAGAAAGTCAGGGAAGGTAACCTTCATACAGAAACAAACCTGGAATAGGATTCCAGTTCTTCTTACAGGACATATGGCTTTGTATAGCACTTTCCTCTGTGTCTTTCATTTTCATTTGTGTGTGGGGACATATGCCCTGGCTTGCACACTCTTAAATAAATGCACCTTTAAACTGCAAAGTGTTATGTAGTACAGAAATTATATACTGGTTAAACCCAAAGCCTGCAAGCCACACCAAGCTTAGATCTGAAATGGCTTCACGTTTAAAATAACAGCTCCCACTTCCCTGCCTCTTGACCCTACCCTAAATTGCTACAAAAAAATGACATCGTCCTTTTTTCTATGTCTGGGAGGACAGCAGTAGAACAAGTATCAGGCTGGGCTTAATCCACACAGTCCTGTTCCTCAAGTGCCAGACAGACAGTATCTGCGCAATCTTTAATTCCACTCACATCTCAGACCAGAAATGACAGTCTCCCTCCTACAGCTCTCTCAGATGAAAAAGAAAATGTTTCCTGGTAGGGCCAGCAAATTTCTCAGCTTGTTCATTGGCCTGTCTTGGGGCTTATGCCCAATTCTGAATAAATCCTTGGCAAGGATAGTTTATCCTCTGGAGAGAATCCACTTCCCCTGAGACACACTGGCTCCACGGGGTGAGGGTAAAGGGTAGAAAACTACACAATGTCAGAGTTATATTGAAAAAAACAACACAGTGAGTGGATGCTATAAAGGCATTGAAGAGTGGGAGAAAACAGCATTCTCAATATGCTACCATTTTGAAAAACAGTAAGAAAAATATATGTATTTGTGTATGCAAAACGTATTCAGAAGGGTAAGCAGGAACTTGTTTTGTGGCGACCACACAGGAATAACCTAGGAGACAGGAACAGACCGGAGAGAGACTTTTCTCTACTCTCGCTGATACCTTTAAAACTTCTGAATCGTGTGAACATATTGCTGGTTCCAAAAATGGAGTAAAATTGAAAATAAAATGGAATTTCAGAAGCATGAAATGTGACGGGACACAGGCATTCCAAATCTCAGATAAATCAGATAATTGAAGTTACGGAACAAACCATTACCCCTAAGACGGCACAGACAGACCAATAAAGAGAATCACAGACGACTGGGAGCAAGAGCCACAGATAGAGGAAGCAGCTGGCAGGGAAAGTCAGGGCACTGGCTAATTGGTGGAATGCAGGCATGGACCCTGAGAGATCTGTGAAAACTCCTGGGGGTCAGCCTTAAAGGAGCTCACACTATGAATTTTACTCTAGAAATCCCACGGTTTCTTAGAATGAAGATAAGGGAAGAATGTCTTGCTTGTAATGAAAAGAGCGGCATTCTCCAAGAAGACATAAAAATCTTTCATCTAAATGCATGTTACAGTTCAGACGAGAATGACCTCCAAAACTCTCATGGGGCTTTTAAAAGGCGATTAGATCATTCAGCGCTATAGCTGAACGTGCTATCGGGAAGTAAGCCCGGTTAGAGGTGGGACACTGGGGGTGTGACCTGGAAGGGTACATCTGCCTCCCCAGCTCCTTCTTTCTGTCTCTGCTTTGTGGCCATCATGAGGTAGAAGTGTTCCTCCACCATGCCCCTCTGCCATGTGGCTTCCGCTCTGGAGACAGCGCACTATGGACTGAAACTGCTAAAAACCGTGAGTGCAGAGAGACCTCTCCTCCTCTTAAATGTGGGTGTTAAATTCTTGTTGATGAGGAAAGTGGTGAAGACAGAGTTTACAAGACAGGTGTGGTTGTTGCCGCAACCACACAACCACGTGGTTTAGAGGTCTGTGGAACTGGCCGGCTGGGGGAGTTTGGGAAGGTCTGGAGATGCCGCCTAGAGAAATCCTACGATGCTGTAATCTGAGCTTGATAGGGGGTTCTACATGGAGCTCAGAAGCCAAAGTTCAGAGCAACTGGGCTTTTGTCTATAAAATCTTTGCCTATACCTATGTCTTTAAGAGTTCTGCCTATTCTATCTTCTATTTGGATTTAGTGTTTTTGTTTTAACATTTCTATCTTTGACCCATTTCCATTTCAGCTTAGTATATGGTGAAAGATAGGGGTCTAGTTTTAGTCTTCAGCATGTGGAAAGCCAGTTTTCCCAGCACCATTTATTAAAAAGGCTATTTTTATTCCAGCAAAGGCCTTTGGCCCCTTTGTGGAAGATAAGGTGGCTGAGTGTGTTTGAAGTTATTTTTGCATCTTCTAGTCTGTTCCAATGATCGTCGGGTCTTTTTTTCTTGCTAGTACTGTGCTATTTTTATCATAGAAATTTTGTCAGGGTTATGATGCCCCCTGCCTTCTCTTTGTTGCCCAGAACTGCTTTTGTTATTCTAGGTCTCTTCTCTTTCCAAATAGATTTTAGGTTTGTTTTCTCTAATTCTGTGAGATATGCTGTTAGTATTTTGATTGGGGTTCCGTGAAATCTGTACAACGATTTTAAGAGTATGGCCATTTTCACTGTTTCCCCTGGACCAAGATCAAGAATCAACAAATGGGATCATATCTTACTAAAAAAGGTTTTGCACAGCCAAGAAACCACCAACAGAGTGAAGAAACAACCCATAGAGTGTGAAAAAAATTTTCCAGCTGTTACTCATGCAAAGGACTAATATCTAGAATATACAAAAAAAGAGTATACAAAGAACTCAAAAAGTCAGAACCCCCCCAAAATTTAAAGACCCAATCAAAAAATGGGCATTTGAGATGAATACACATTTCTCAGATGAAGAAATACAAACAGCAAATAAATATATGAAAAAATGTTCAACATCACTGGTTATTCAAGAGATGCAAATAAAAACAACACTGGCATCGTATCTCATTCCAGAAAGAATGGGTATTATAAAAAAATCAACAATAACGAATCTGGGCTGGGCGGTGCAATAAAGGAACCTTTCTCCATTGCTTGTGGGAGAGTAGACTGGTGAAACCACTGTGGAAACTAGTGTGGAGTTTCCTCAAAAAACTAATACTAGAGGTTCTATTAGACCCAGGTATTCCCCTTCTTGGTATCTTCCCAAAGAATTAAAAGCTTCAGACTACAGCAATATATGCTCACCCATGTTTGCAGTGGCACAGTTTATAATAGCTAAATCTTTGAAACAGCCCAAATGTTCATCAACTGAATGGATAAAGATGTGGGTTTTTATACAGTGGAGTACTACTCAGCCATAAAGAAGGATAAATTTGCAACATTTCTAGGTAAATGAATACACCTTGAGACCACACTCTAAAGTTAAATAAATCAGACACATGTGTGTAAATATCATGTTGTTTTTCTGGTGTGAGAAACCAAAAGCACAAATGAGGACTGCTCTGGCATCTGGGTAACTCCCACAAAGCCTCATGAGGTCATGGGGGGAGGGCTTTTCAGAGGCTGTTGAATCTAGAGTGTGTGATTGATTCTTAGTGAATGTGTTGAATATGACGAATGTGTTTTTTTGGGGGGTAGTTTTTAGTGCAATGCTGGTATTAAAGGTGCTGGGATTAAAGATGGGTGAAGGTTGGATCAGTCAAACTGGTACCACCCTAGTCCAAGTAGACTACATAAAAGGGACAGAAAGAGACTACTTTTCCCCCTTGCTACTGTTGATTTTTCTGTCTTCCGCTGCCAGGAACTGTTGCCTTCTGCCATGTGCCACCCTACCTTGGAGCCAGCCAATAATGACTGACACCTCTACAAACTGCAAACACAATAAACCTTTCTCTTAATTTTGAGCATCAGGTATCTGTTCTCAGCAATGATAAGAGTAACTAAGACAAAGACTAACATGTATAATACATATTGTGAACTAGGAAGAAAATGTTCAAATGGGAAGGGGAAGTAGAGAAATGGCAGGGGGAAAGGAAGGACAGGACAAGAAAAAAATGGGAAAATAAGGAAAAAATGGAGAAAAGCTTTTTTTAAATAAGGAGAGGAAGAGGGGTTGAAGAGAGGAGAGGGAAATGGGAAAAAAAGAATTAAGATATATCATGTACAGGTACAAATTCCCTATGATGAATGTGTTTTGGGGGGGGTATTTTTTGAGACACGGTCTCACTATGCAGTTCAGGCTGGACTTGAGCTCACTTTGTAGCCCAGGCTGGTCTTGAACTCACAATGATCCTCCTGCCTCAGCCTCCCAAGTGCTGGGTTTACAAGTGTGCACCATGATGCCTGGCTGAATGTGATCATGTATCTCTAAAATATACCAATAAACTTAGTTAACTTTTTTTAAAAGACAAAAAGTTTTTGAGGTATCAATTGGGAACATAGGGGCTGGGGGTATAGCTCAGTGGCATAAGCGCTTGCCTGGCAAGTGCAAGGTCCTGAGTTCGATCCCTGGTACCGGAAAAAAAAAAATTGGGAACATGGACTCCACTGACAGTTGTACTCAAGATTCTGTATGTTATGGTCTGGCAGAAAATTTGTATACACTTTTCTCATGTCTTGAAACTTTATGGGAGACTGAGATTAAAGGTGATGGACTAATTAATTTCAAGGCACCCCAAAGTTCAGGTTGTGGCATGAGTACTGTTGGGGCCCTTTACCCAGCTCTGTAATGAGAATCAAGAGCAATTGGCACTGCTGAATGCTTTTAATGTTTTGAGCTTCATTAGAAAGGAAATGTCTGTGAAGTTGAGGCCTGTAAATATTTTGCCAAGAGAGCTTCATTACTGAAAAGATTAGTGATGAAAGAAGTAAAGAACTTTATATCACGATAATAGAAAAGATGTCTTGAGGGAATATAAGGAATTAGCAAGACCCCACCCTTCTCCGGCTAAGAACAGCAAAAGGGAAAGATTTTGCTTGAAGAGATTCCCAGGGTCCTCTGCTCCAGAAGGACTGCTTGGGGATTGGATCCTCAGAATTTCCTTCAAAGTGCCCAGCCACCTAGGCACTTGGAGGCCTCTATAGTAATGAGCTAAGGGGGCCTACCTATTGCTTAACATGGCAGCAGGCTTTGGCATCATCCATATAGTGAGGGTTTTATAGGCATGCTCAATGCAAGAGTTGTTGGGTCAGGGAGTATTTCATCCAGATTTCAGATGAAAGCCCAGAAAGGCAGTATGTGAAGCTGTGAGACTGAAGCCAAAAGTGCAGTGGAGACCCAGGGAAGCTGGGGACTTGGAAATCCTGAGGAAAGTTGCAGGCAGTGATCAGAGTCAACCCCAGAGAGAAGACATGAGGGCTGCGCCAGGCAATGCCATGGAGGCAGGACCCCCGCAGCCATTTGGAGCACATATCTCACCAGTACTTGCCCCATCTGTTGGACATGATGCCACAGGATTTAATGTTTGCACTGCAGAGTTTTGGTTTTGCTTTGGCCCAATTTCATTATATACCTTCTCTCCAATTTCTTATAGGATGGATGAAAATGTTTACCCTATACCACTGTATGTCAGCAGTGTTTAACTTTCTTTTGATGTTGATAGGGTCTCGCAGCTAAGAGTCTGCCTTGCGTCTCAGAGATTTTGGACTTGAACTTTTCAGCAATGATGGAACTATTACTGTTAAGACTCTATCAACTTTTAAAGGTGGACAAAATGCATTTTGCATAAAGTTAAACACGTGTCTTTTGGGGGTCTGGAGCAGAATATTATAGTTTAGCTTGAAAAACTAAAACTTTCACATGCTCAGAGGCAACTCTTTTAAAAGGTGACTGGATCTTGGGGGGTACTACAGCTAAAAGGTCTGTTAGGGAGTGGGCCTCTTTAGAGGTGGGTCACTGGGGGTGTGACCTGGAAGGATACTTCTCCCTTCCTAGGTCCTCCCTTTCCTCTCTGCTTCCAGACTGCCACGATGTGGACAGTTTTTCTCTGTTACGTCCCTCTTTCATGCTGCCTCTCCTTTGGAGACAACCAACCACTGGCTGAAATCTAAAAACCATGAGCCCAAATACACTTCTCCTCCTTTAAATTGTGGGTGCTGGGTATTTTGTACTGGCAATGAGGAAAGTTACTATCACAATGAACATAATACAAAAGCATCAAAATAGCTGAGGCAAAAGCTAACAGAACTGCAAACAGATACAGAACAATTCATTGTTATAATTTGCTATATCAACACCTTTGTCTTAGTAATTGACAAATCCAGAAGGAAGAAAACCTACAAAGATGCAGTTGAACTGAACATCATTGATCAACTGGATCTAATAGACATTTATACAATTTTTTACAACAGCAGAATAAACATTCAGAAGAATCCTTTGCCAAGGTAGAACACATTCTCAACTATAAAACAAAGCTTAACAAATTCAACAGAATGTAAAGTATGCCATATAAATTAGCACAGGCTGCCATAACAGGATGTTTTATTCTGAATGGTTTAAATGACAGAAATTTACTTTCTTACAGTTCTGTAAATCGGCAAGTGAAGTTCAAGGTCCCAGGTGATTCTGTTCCTTGTGGGTGTTCTTTTCTAAGTTTATAGGTGGCTGCTTTGTCGTATCCTCCTGTGGTGAAGAGGGTGTGAATCTCCTTCTTATAAGGACAGGATTACTTAATCAGGGAAATATGACCTCTTTTAAGTGTAAATATCTCCATGAAGGCCTTATCTCTAAAAATAGTCATATTCATATTTGAAGCTTCAACATATAAATGGGGGTGGGAGACGCAATAACCATTCACTCTGTGCCATTTGCTCTCAAGCTACAATAAAAATAAAGTATAAAACAATAAGAAAAAGATACCTGGAAATCCCAAAGTATTTGGAGATTAAACAACAGGCTTCTCAATAGCACATAGGGCAAAGAAGAAATCTCAAGAGAAATTTTAAAATATCTTGAAGTAAATAAAAATTAAAATACAACTAATAAGTATTTGTAGGCTATAACAAAATAGTGTTTAGAGGAAAATTTATAGCACTGAATTTACATATTAGAAAAAAAGAAAGATTAAAAACCCATAGGAGACAAAAAAAAAAAAAAACAGATTCCAGTGTAACAAATGTTTGAAACTGAACCCAGTAATTTAATAGGAAGTATCAATAAAACCAAAATGTGCTTCTTCAAAAATGTCAATAAAATTGATAAATCTCCAGTCAGGCTGAAAAATGAGATGGGGTGGACATATTAAAATCAGAAGTGAAACAGTGACCATCACTACTGATTTCATAGACATTAAAAGACAATGAAGGAATACACCCACCAGTTTTATCACTGTTAGTCAGCTTTCCATCACTGTGACAAAACACCTAGGGAAATCAACTTGGAGGTGGGAAGGTTTACTCTGGCTCACGGTGTCAGGGCTTTCGGGCCATGGTTGGTGGACTCTGTGGCTTTTTAGGTCTGTGGTGAGGCAGAAACACCACAGCACAAGGGTGTGGTTGAGGAAAGTCACTCTTCTCACAGCATCCAGGAAGCAGAGAGAGGAAAAAGCTAGAATGGAAGGGATTGGGACAAAAAGTCATCCTTCAAAGCCATGCCCCTGGTGATACTTGGCCCAGTTAGGCCTCACCTCCTAATATCCCATTCAGTTGTGAACTCATGGATTAATATGATATAGTGCCCCCATGACCCGATCCTCTGAACACTGTTGCCCTGGGGACCCACCCATCAGCACCACGAGTCCTTGGGGAACAGCTCTTACTGAAACCACAACAATAATTGAGGTGTAATGGACCCATCCCTGAAGAAATACAATCTGCGAAAATTTACATAAGAGAAAAGAGACTATCGGAATAGGATTATATCTATGAAAATATTGAATCAACCATTAATAGCTTTCAGAGAACATCAGCAAAATGCAAGAATAAGAGGCCCCCAGCTCTAATCCCTCTCAAAAGAACAATTTAGCAAATGCTTACTACAGGAATGCATTTGTGAGAATCTTAGAGCTTGGGAGTGAGGCTTTGGCATTCAGGTGGAACATAAAGATCACCAAAAACTACATCAAGAAGGATAGGAAGGATGGTTTCACTTTGTATGCACTGCTCCACCCTAAGACAGTGGAGTGTCACACTGACAAGGATCTTCTTGGCCTACAATTTTTCCAGGAGGAGAAATAAATCTGAAGATAAATATTCAACTTCTTCAACATTTTAGGGCACCTAATAGGAAAGTCCACCCAGTGTCTCTGCCCAGCCAGTGACCCAGTCCAACCTCAAGGCACTGGTGACGGGTCCTGGTGACATGCAGAGACCATTAGCTGCCTCCCCCAAATCCCCAGCTTATGCTGACTACTGAAGACCTTGCCCTGCCACATCCAACCTGTAAATTCCTGCATACACAACAAATCAATGACACAAAAAATCATAGTAACATCACTCCACCACAGGAGAACTCATATAGCCCTAGAGAAATGGAGATCTATGAACTTCCTGACAAATAATTTAAAATAATCATCCTCAAGAAGCTCAGGGAGCTATAAGAGGACACACATAGACAAATAAATCAGGGGGAAAATACATGAACACAGGGAGAAGTTCAAGAGGAAAACCTGAGTTTAAAATCTACACATATATATTTTTTAAAAGCACAGAAATCTTAGAGCTAAAGGTACAAAAATTTAAGGGACAGCTTCAGTAGGAAACTCCACCAAGCAGAACAAAGAATTAGCAAAGTGAAAGCCAAGTCATTCGAAATTACCTTGTCAAAAGTGCTAAAAGAAAAATAAAATGAAGATGGCTGCATCACGCCAAAGGGACTTAGGGGCACTATCAGGCCAGACGATACACTTGTTAGGAAGAGTTTTTTAAAAAGACAGAAATAGTGAAGAAAGTCCATTTAAAGAAATAATGGCTGAAAGCCGCCCAAACTTGGCAAATGAAATGAGCAATGAGATTCATAAAATGTAATAATTCCAAATAACTTGAACTGAAAGAGGTCTACATTGAGACATATTATAATCAAATTGTCAAAAATCGAGCAAAATGAATTTTAACAGCAGCAAGAGAAAAGTGACTTGTTAAAAAAACAACTTACATAAAACTATCACCACATTTCTTAGTTAAAATCTTGCAGGTTGAGAGAGAAGGATGGTGTGTTCAAAGTACTAAAGTGGAAAAAAACCTGCTAACCAAAAATACTATGCCAAACAAAACAGTGCCTCAAAAATGGAGAGACAGGGCTGGGTATTTAATTTAGTGATGCAGCACGTTCTTGGCAAGCATGAGATCCTGAGTTCAATTCCCAGTTCAAAAAAAAAAAAATTTTAAAAAAGGGGAGATACAGATTTTCGAAGATAAAGAAAAGCTGAGAGTTGGTCAGTAGCAAATCTGCCTTCTAAGAAGTGCTAAATTCTTTAGACTGAAATAAGTAAATGCTCAATAACAATAAAAAGTATAGAAAAGCCCAAACCTTACTGGGAAGGATAAATAGGTGGACTAAGAGGACACGATGACACAAGAACAGTGACACAAGAAAATCCTACTGCAAAAGTTAAAAGGTAAAACTATTAAGAATAACTATAACCACAAAAATGTGTGGAAATATCTCACATCAATTAAAAAATAAAGTCTAGATGGATTAAAAACCTAGATATATGGGTGAGCTGTACCTCAGTGGTAGAGTGCTTGCCTAGCATGCATGAGGTCCTGGATTAAATCCCCAAAGCACAGATACACACAAACACACACATACACATACATGCATTTAAACACAATAACATAATATCTACAGCTTTAAAACTATTACAAGGAAACAGACAAAAACATTTTTGGCATTAGCTAAGGCAGTAACTTTTTGGACACATTCCCAAAGATACAGGGAAAAAAAACTAAGTCACGTGACCGGATGAAGCTAAAAAGCTTCTTCACAGCAAAGGAAACAAGGGATAGAGTGCAAAGGTAACCGACAGAAGGGGAGGTATTTCCCAATATATGTTTGCCAGGAGATTAAATTCTAAAATATAAAAGGAACTCCCAGAACCCAATAGCCAATAATTATAATTACTATTAATAATCCAACTGAAAAACATGCAATGGACTACAATAGATACTTCTCCACAGAATACAAACAAATGATTAACATGTCAGTGAAAAGATAACACCATAATCACCACAGAAGTCCACAATGAGATAGTACCTCACACTGGTTAGTATTGATGAGAAAGTAAAGTAAGTAAAATGTTCATAAAGTTGTGGAGAAATTCGGTCCTTATACAGTGCACTGTTGGTAACAATGTAAATTGGTACAGCTAAAATGCAATGAAATGGAATACAGATTCTTCAAAAGCTTAGAATTATCACAGGATACAGGAATTCCATTTTTGGATATCTGCTCCAAAGAACTAGAATTGGTGTCTCAAAGATATACCTGCACTCCTGTATTCCTAGCAGCGTTACTCACAATAGTCAAGACACAGAAACAACTCAGATGTCCCCAGACATATTAATGGATAAAGAAATGTATGTACACAATCAAATAGTTAATATTCAGCCCTTAAGAAGAAGGAAATTCTGTCATTTGTGACCCCAGGGACAAACCTGGGAGACGCCATGTGAAGTGAAATAAACAGGGCACAGAATGACAAATCATGTGTGATTCCTCAAATATGAAGCATGTAAAAGAGTTAAAAGTATTGAAGATAACAATAAAATGATGGTGGGCTGGGGATGTAGCTCAGTGGCACAGCGCCTGCCTGGCAAGTGCAAGGTTGTGAGTTTGATTCCCAGTTCCAGAAAAAAAAAAAAAAAAAAAAAAACGAACTGATGGTTACCAGAGGATGGTAGAAGGGGAAAGTGTAGCTGCTGTTCAGTGTGTGTAAGTTACAATTATACAAGATGAATCAAGAGCCTACTACAAAGTGAAAATTATATAACTCCTAGAAGGTAACATAGGAGAAAACCTAGGTGACCTTGGGTAGGGTCATCACCCAAAAGATCCCACACCAAAGACATGATACTTGAAAGAAAGAAATAATAAGCTTGGCTATTAAAATTCATGTCTCCATCTAGTTTCAGCCTCCTTCATTGAAAATAGTATCATTAAAATTTGGAATTTCTGCTCTTCAAAGACAGTGTCAAGAGAATGAGCATCAAGCAACAGACTAGGAGAAAGTATTCGCAGAAGGCTTACCTGGTAAATATTATCCAAAATATACCATGAACTCTTAAAACCCAACACTAAGAAAATTAATGGCCCAAGTATTTAAAACAGGAAAAAGATCTTAACAGAGAGCTCATAAGATAAGATACATAGATAGCAAATAATGAAAAGATGCCCCACACAATATACCATTAGGGCATTATAAAGTTAAAAAACTAAGAGATCCTGTCATCTGTTAGAATTGCCCCAAACCAAAACAACTAACAACCGATTACAGTGAACAGTAGTAACCTTCATTATAACATTTAGAGTGCTGTAACTGTACAATAATTAGATTTACTGTAGCTATACTATACTATTCATGGAAATACAAATGACACAGTCATTTAGGAAGATGCTTTGGTGGTTTCTCAAAACTAAACAAAGTCTACCATGCAGCAATCACACTCTTTGCATTTACCCAAATGAACTTAAAATGCAAGCCTACAAAAAAGCCTACATGTAAATATTCACAGCAGCTTTATTCATAATTGCCAAAACTTGGAAGCAAACAAGACATCCTTCAACTGGTGAACAGATAAACAGAATGTGGTACAGCTATGCTACTGAATGTTGTTTAATTAGAAAGAAAATTACAGAAAGGAACTCTAACTGAACATGGCTAAGTAGAAGAAGACAGTCTAAAAACACAAGACAACATATTTTTAATTCCAACTATATAATATTCTAGAAAAGGGAAAGCCATAAAGACAGCAGAAAAGAGCAGGTCTCCAGGTCCTCAGGGAGTGATGAGGAAGCATGAAGGGGTGAAATGCGGAGTCTTGGAGGGATGGGGTGGAACTATTTTGTATGACATGGTAATGACAGAAAGATAAAGTTGTATATATATGCAAGACAGCTAAGATAATTGTACTACTAATTTCTATTAGTTTCCTAAAAGGAACAGTTAGAGCTTTTATTGTTTGATCAATTTTGCATGCCGATATCTGGTAATCTGAGCAACTACTGTGAAGATAACAATATGCAACATAATAGCCATTATTAATTTCCTATCATCTTGTTTTGAAATTCTATATCATTTTTATTGTTTTTTCTCTTTAAAATGAAAATCTATGCCATGCACAGTTATAACCTCATAATGCTGTACAACAGAAAGAGTAATTTCCTAATATAATCTATGCACCTAAAATTCAGAAGAAAATTAAAAGAACTTGCACGTAACTGGTTTTTCATCTTATGGTTTATTTTGCCTGGTATTACTATAGCCACTCCAGGTCTTACAAACTCACTATCCTCCTCTTACTTCCAACCTCTTTGAATCTAAAATGTCTTTTGCATAGAGCATGTACTTGGTTCCTATCTTTTAAATCCAATCTAAAAATCTCTGCCTTTTGACTGGAATGTCTAACCTATTCACATTTAACATTATTACTTATATGGCTGACACTTTATCTGATAAATAAATATATATATATTTATTTATTTATACACACACACACACACACACACACACACATATATATGACTTTTGGCTTTATTAATGTCATCACTGACCCTCCTTTCTTGCCTTGTTTTATAATAAGTAGATAATTTCTCTTCTTTTTTGAACTGGGAATCAAACTGAGGACCTTGTGCTTGCTAGGCAGGTATTTGTGCCACTGAGCTATAATCCCCAGCCCAATAAGTAGATAATTTCTAATGTTATCATTTAATTCTTTTGTCCATTTTTTACTACTTTTGTTTTAGTGATTTTCTGAGTAGTTGCTTTAAACCTGAAGCACTCAGGGAGGCAAAGCTGGCATCAGGAGACCAATCAGAGTTACCAGGTACGCACCAGCTGCTGTTTTCTCTCTTGCCTTCTGGAGCCACCAGCTCCTGGAAGCCAGACTGCGCTGGTCTTCCTCTCTAGGGGCTGCTTTTGCTTCAACAACCTTCTTGGTTCCAACTGGGCCTGCTTCCCAGATTCCTGGCTTCACGCTGAGCACAAAGGGTTCATACCTTTTGATCCGGGCTCCTTTGTGCATCACCAACTATGACCCCTGAAGCTTCCTCATCTCTGAGCAGCCCCACTCATCTGCTAGAAGCCTGTCAACCAGCTCCTTTTCTAGAAGCAGAAAGCAGCATTTGGGTGGAATGGACTTAAAAGGGTCTGTCCAATTCAATTATTCTCTGATGGCCTTAAAATAATACTAAGAGAACTTTCTCTCCCTCTACTCTTCCCATGCATCATCTCATTCTATCTCTAGAAAATAACTGTTGTGTGTTTTAAACACCTTTGCTGCCTGATTTAAGATTAATTCTTACTGAAATTGTAACTGTTTTATGGTGTGGTTATTTAATGTTAGATTTTTTTGTGCTATAAAATACAGAATATCTTACATATGCTTTCTGATGGATCTAGGGCAGCGAATCCCTTCTGGATATTTTTCTCTGAAATTACACTGAAAGAAATAAACAGCTGTCAGGAGTATGAAGGCTAAACCATTAGACTGCTGAGTCAGTGCTCTGGAAGTTATAATGTGTCCTCGAACGCCAGTCACATGCCCTGACAGTCAAGTACTCATTTTGTTTTTTGAGGGTCAACACAAATTAGTTGTGTGAAGTTGAAAAGAGGACAGGAACATAACCGCAAACACAAATGCATGGAGAAGCAACAATGTGCTTTCTTGCCATTCAGGCATAAAAGTCAAACATACAGCCAGCATTAAAAATAGCATCAGTCTCCAATTCTGTAATAGAGAAAATCTATTCCTACAGTGGTGATCTAATTATATGTACTGAACAGTATAAATTCTTATCACTTTGTTTCGGTTTTTTTGAGACTCTATAAAATAGCAGACAATATTTTACAAACATAAACTAACCCATTTTATCCTCAAACCACATACCATTTCAGATTCTCAACTTAGAGTCTGGGCACGGAGCCCAGATCAGGTATGCACCTTGTGCAGCAAGATTTTAGGCTTGAAATTTAGGCTTTAAGGATTCAATGTATGCTTTCAGCTGCCATTCAAATCAGCTTGACTAATCGCCTAGGGAAGAGATAAAGTCCTTTCACTTCTCTCTGCAGAGTCTTGGTCTTTCTTCACTGTGGTAGGAGGAGGACATCATAGAGGAAATGTAAAGAAAAGCCTGCCTCAGCCAGTCCGCAGCACGGTGGGTGAAAGAAGAACAAGAAGAGCCTGGTGAGGTGGATCGCTGAGATGGGCAGCGCCTGAAAGTGGTGCGATGTTAGGCTGAAGTGAGATCTGAAGGACTTGTACGGAGGATGCTACAAGCACTTAGACTGTTACCAGCTGACGAGTTGGGGGAGAATCTGGGTCTGCCAGGTACCACTCCCCAAAAGAACAGTTTCCGAACCTGCCAAGTGGCACCGTGAATCACCAGGCCAGGCCTCAGCTCAGAAGCATGCAGAAAGTCTCCAGCATTCAGGCAGCCAAGGGCATCACTGAGACCCACAGACTGGCCGCTGAACACCTATGCAGAACAAAGCCAAGGGACTAGCAGTGCCCAACGATTATGTGAAGTATTTTGTGCATCTAAAACTCAAATGGGATGGGGCATTTTAGCCAGGGTTTGTTGGTTTGCTTGTTTTGTTACTAACGGTAGGAAGTATTAAAGGGAGGCAAGAAATTATATAAATAAAATAAGAAACATTTTCTTTGTACATCCAACTACAGCAAGCATCACGGCAGGTAGTTACAGGTTGACAGGAAGTACTGCACACATGCATGCATGTACACTAGCAGTGAGCCCCTGATTTGTGTGCCTGAGGTACAGAACTTAACAGGAACAAGTGTCAAAGGAGGGTAAGGGGACATTTATAAATATCTAAATAGCTCCTAGGTTCAATCTTGACATCAGGATTGTCGGTTCTCACTCGGGGGAAGAAAATGTTGCTGTGACCAGCAGCCCCTGAGTGTTGTCCAGCTTTCTAGAAAGCCCATGTTAAAAACCACTCAAATTTCTTTGAATGTAGTGAGACACATCATCTCCTAAAGGGCTTTGCAGTGTGATGAAGAGAACGAGAAGTCTTAGCATGGTGAGGCTGCTTTCCTGGGTTGCTGCAGACATGTTCTATCTTCCTTGCAGTTCCCGAGACTATGCCAGCTAAGCAAATTTTCTCCAGACTATGATACATTAATGCTTTGAATTGGTTCAGGACACTGGAGCAGCCACAACAGTGCAAGTGAAGATGCTCATAAAAGAGATTTCCAAAACTGCTTCTAGAAGTGGCAGCAATGATGGCATAAATGTGTTTGAAGCAAATGGAGTGTGTTGAAGGTGATTAATGGCAGAGTGTCTTTTACTACAATAACTATTTTTTTTTTCGGTACCGGGAATTGAACTCACAATGTCATACTTGCCAGGGAGGTGCTGTGCCATTGAGCTATATCCCTAGCCTCTACAATAACATTTTTTAATTTAAAAATTCACTATATTTGTCCATCACACCTTATGATATAGACACTCAAGAAGCTAAACAATGTTTTCTTTATGTAGTTTTGGGGGTTTTTCTTGTACCAAGAATTGAACTCAGGACCTGGCACTTGCTGGGCAGGTCCTTGTTTTCTTTATATTGTATTGAGGATATTTGCCATAAGATCACTCTCTCTTCTTTTACTAGTGTCTCAAACAATAGCTAAGGTAGTCTCTTTTCCTCCACACCAGGTTGACTTGGGTTTTTCTTACCTTCAAAGATCTCTTTATTGTGCCGTCCTTCTCTAACACTGTCCTGACTCAATTTTCCTCCTACTTTGTTCTCATATCTGTATCTTTTCTAAAAAAAATCTCAATTCAGTTTCCACAAGAATTTCTAGTATGTGCATTGTTTGACACTATCTCTTGGGATAAGAGGTCAGAGTCTGACATGATGGCCAGCAAATCCAGACTGTAGAATTCTTCCTTTTGTGAAAAAGAATGTGGTGGATGTTTGACAGACTTGGAAACCTTAGAGTTGGGGGTCTTGACATGGGGCATGCTGGTTACAGCTCCTTTGAGGTGGAGGTGAGTATACACAGCATTTAAGGGTCTGAAGGGGACACTGGGGGTTCCCTTTTCTCATTTTGTATTTGGAATTTTCGTGAGTCCCAGCTCTGTAGGGCTTCCTGATGTCTTTCCTGTTGAGCTCATCTCCTGTTGAGAAAATTAGCCACACTGTGGTACCCCATGGGGTGCACAAAGTACCAGGCCACTCTTTCTGCTGGAAAATTCCAATGGCAGTTGGAATTCTAAAAGGATGAGCCAATACATGTAGTTGGGGTCTGTTGTTCCAGACTACACAGTTGGTCTTGCATGTCATGGGATTCTGTATCCAAGGATTCAACCAGCCACAGATCAAAAACATTTGAAAGGTGTTGAGTCTGCTCTGAACAGTACCAACTTTTTGCTTGCCATTATTCTCTAAACAAGACAGTGTAACAAGTATTTGCATCGCATTTACATTGTATTAGGTGGTGTAAGTTATCTGAAGATGGTATAATGTACACAGGAAAATGTGTATTGCTTGTATGCAAATACTACAGTATCTTATATACAGAAGATGAGCATCTGTGGGTTGTAATATTTGTGGGAGGTGCTGGCACCAGTCCCATGTTGATACCAAGGAATGACTACACACTCAAAAGGTGTTCAAATAACTAATTGGATGAGGTTTCAGTTACAGGTACAGGATTTTCTCTGCTGTTGTGGCTCAGACATCTTAACAGGGGCAAGCTTGGCATTTTGGGTGGCACACTTTTTCTTTGATCAAAACCTTCTCACACATTGCTAGACATTTAGTATTCTGGGTCTCTAGGCACCAATTAGCAGTAGAATTTCCCAGTAATCACACAGCCAATAACACCTACATCTCTGAATGCCCTGTTAGAGGTGGTGCCTCCTTCAGTTGGGATTAACAAGCTCTCACTAAGAAGTATGGATGAGCAATATGATAGTAATTCATTGAGTTAGAATTGTTTTGTTTCCTTAGAACAAAAGCTTCATTTTTTTTTTAAAGCTTCATTTTTAAACATTTAGTAGAAGTACTAGACCCATTGGCAATGGTGTTAGTTTCCTGCTTGTTAACCCTCCATTTTCCTGACCTTGCTGTTTGAAGTGTGGTCTTCAGGTGAACCAACGTTACCTGAAAACTTTGTAGAAATACAAAACTTACCAAATCATAAAGTGTATTTGAACAAAACTATTTAATCCCCGTGAACATTAAAGTTTGGTATGCAGTGCTTTAGAAAACAACCTGACAATCTCTTGACAACATCAGATAACTAGACTTTTCCCCATTTGGTGACGCCAATGTTTTGGATCCCTATCCCCACCTTATAGACTCTCCGAATTGTACTTTTCCATTATGGTGAAAGTAGAAAGAAAGAATTAAAGAACCATCATGTTTGCCAAAGAACCATCATGTTCCTACCCAACCTGGGTTCCAACTGCTACCTTGCGATTATTAAAAAAGCAAGAACATCAAGTGATCCTAACAATTACCATCAATTATTCTTTAGCTGACAGTCAAGGTCAGGAGTTGTGTCCCAGGGCTCATAGTTCAGGCTAGTAACTGGAAGCATTGTTTCAGAGTCTGTACCCCCAAGTATTTTCTACCTTTTCTATTTGTTGGCATTATTTTTAACTAGGATGTTTTCCCACTCTGAAGAAAATCTTACAGCAACAACCATCCATCCACATTTCCCATCATCTCTGGCAACAAACTCCAAAAAGCCCAAACACCACAAATGTTCTAAGGGAACAAATAAAGGATTATGTTCCGGTGCTGCCAGCAGGGCTGTAGCCAGCATAAAGGGCTGCTTGTGCTGGTCCCATCCATGATCAGCTGACCCTGCTGCACAATGTGAGCATCAGTAGCTCTTAAACCTGCCCACTCCCCTCTGCAGCTGGCTCAACAGTGACCTCAGAACAAGAGGTCCAAAGACTCTTCACACACAGGCAGGTCTGCCTCAGCCCAAGTGGACATCACTGTGTTGGTTCTGCTGACTGAACTCATATCTGTCTAGAAGTTCAGGAACAATTTGCAGAATGTGCACACACACACACACACACACACACACACACAAGAAATCCCAGCACATTCATATTGGGTTTATCCTTTTTTTCTTCTAGCCTCGGACTTTACATTTCTGACAAAGCAGCTTATGCATATTTAAGTGAATTATGCCCTTTTTAAAGTTGTGGTAAAGTGTATATAACACATACACAAAATTACTACTTGTAGCATTTTAAATGTGCAGATCAGAAGCATTTAGTAATTCACAGTATTACACCATTATCACCACTGTCCTGTTTCAGAAGTAATTTTGAAAAAGATTTCTGCAGTTCCAACCATCTTTCTATCTTCTGTTATATATTCAAAAAACTTAAGTATTTTTTACTTTTTTGTGTTCAACCAGGGCATATTTGATTTATCTAATTTTGAAGATCTTGTAATACCATATGTGGGCTGGCTATTGTACAGAAATACTTGAAACTATCTTCAAACTAAATATAGGCAAAAAACTATTTTTACCTCGCTAATAATCTGCATTATTTTATTATTATACATGCACATTTTTCTCCTATATGTAGCCATTTTACTAAGCCTGAAAAATCTAAGCAAGTACAACATAAGCAGAAGAGGAAAGTAATTAATTATATGTGTGTAACTTTTCATAAATTCAAAGCAACATCCCATTTATTTTAATGTTTTAAAAAGTGTACAGCAATGAATATTTTTAACATTCTTAACTTTTGTCAAATAAATACTTAGTTCCTTTCATGTGCACTCAAATATATTTCTATTTATAAAGATTAAACACACATGTACACATAAAGGTTTCTGGCTTTATTAGGAGGCTAGAATTTGGAAGCAAAAGGCCAAAATATTGGCACTCGAAAATTGCTGTCAGGAAAATTGGGGGTTATTGTCTTAACAGCAAAAGACGTGATTAAGCCTGCTCCGAGTCCCTTGTTGTAGGTTGATTAGGCTGTGATTAAATTCTCATTTTTATTGGTCATAGCTTTTCCCTATTCTTATCTTTTTATAGCCACTTTCCCCCACCAGTAAAAGTCTCACCGTAATTTTGGATCACAGGCACCGCCTTATATAAACATGACCCACCGGGAGAACTGGTTCTTCAACCGACGAGTTACACAGGCCTGCTCCCTCTTCTTCATTTTATTACAGGAATTATCAAAAAAATTTTTTTGTTGTATTGGGCACTTTTCATCACTTTTACTAGTAAGCTTTGTCTTCAGTTTTTCTCAGAATCTGAATTACGGTCTCCACTTCCATTACCCAGTGAATATTAACTATAGAGGACACTGCAGTTAGACAACTATTTTGGTAAACAGTGACTAAGTTATGAAACAATTTGAACTAGATAAATTCCAAGTGCTAGATTTCCATCAGATAAAAAAAGGTTAAGCCAGATAAATATTAAAGATGCTTAAACCGTTTCTTTGCACTGCCAGTGTGTTAGTAAGCTTTCCGTTACTGTGACAAAATGCCTGAGAAAATCCATTTATGAGGAGGAAAGACTAATTTTGACTTATGGCTCCATCACCTAAGAGTGGCATGGGCTGGAGACCCGCCTGCAGCATGCAGGCCTTTCAGGGATATCTGAGATCTAAACTATGACTATGAGGTAGTTGAAAACTTCCAATAAGCTATTCCCTACTTCCCTTTCTGTGGGTGCTGGGTGTTTTGTCCCAGGAAGTAGGAAGTGACAAAGGGAAGTGACTAAGACACCAGGTGACTCTTCCACTTCCTAGAGCTAAGATATAAGCAATTCCTGGCCCAAATTCCAGACCCAGAGAATTGTGAACAATAAAATGGATAATGATTTAAATCAGAAATTCTGGGCTAGCTGGGCACAGTGGCACATACCTCTAATCCCAGCATTTGGGAGGCTGAGGCAGGAGGACTACCTCAAAGTCTGAGGTCAGCCTGCACTACACAGTGAGTCCAAGGCTAGGCTGAACTACATGGTGAGACTCTATCTCAAAAATAAAATAAAATAAAATAAAATAAAATAAAATAAAATAAATTCTGGGCTGGTTTATTACACAGTGATAGGAAATTGAGCCAGAAATTTGGATTAGATATGGGATGCTGCCATAGCCCAAACCTAAAACATGCATCCTTGACTGGTACTGGGTGGCAGCAGAGGCTGGAGAGATAGTGAAGACATTGTTAGGACATCTGGGATAGCAGTGATATAATTTCTGTTGAAGTTCAACAAACATAACCTGTACTACATAGCAGGAAAAATTTTTTTATCACACTGTCACTTACAAAATCACAGAAAATTCCACTAACTTTCTAATCTGTGAAAGAAGACTTCCAGGCAACATACTGCAAGCATGACTGGTTTCTTTTAGCAACACTGACGAAGTCCAGGAGTACAGAGGTGAACTGTTGCTGGGTATGGTAGAGCACGACTGTGATCCCAGCACTTGGGAGGCTGAGGAAGGAGGATTGCTGTGAGTTTCATGCCAACCTGAGTTACATAGTGAGACCCGGTCTCAAAAAAAAAAAAAAAAAAATCAAAAAAACCCAACAATGGAATTGTTTCCTTTTTAGGTTGGATAAAGACAAAATATATAGTCTAGGACATCATCTCTGGCCAACAAAATATTCTCAATATGCCTCAGGGTAATGATTAAAACAAGTTTCACTGTTAAATTCCTTGTTAAAACCTCTATAAGATTTAAACTGGCACCAAGAACACTTTCTCAACTAGACAACTGGACTTCCAAGAATCTTGGGGACATTTTCCCAAAGCAGCTTGTGACCCAAAGTAAAGAGAAGACCGTATTAAAATTACAGATGTAGTCTTTTTGCCATGGTACGATCTTCAATAAAATTCATAGAGAACTCATAACATTTTAAACATCTTATACTTGCTAAAGCACCACTAGCTCCAAATAAAAGAAACAGAGAAAATTTCACAGTTCCTGGGCCTCTAATTTTTTATGGGCAACAGACAGATTGAGAGAGTTACTTGTAATGACAAGTAAAGATAATTCAAGGTGCAGAGTCAAGAGACCCTGTCTCAGAATATAAAAACATTGAAAGGGCTGGAAATGTCGTTCTTGGAGAAGAGCCTGGGTTCAATCCCCAGTATAATAAATCAATTAATAAATAATAAGTTTATTCTTTTAAATCATGGGTCAGGGAAATTACTTCTAATATAGATAGTACAATTAGGAGCTAGAGGACCACTCTCCTCCACTCACTTGGACCTGGGCCATGCCCAGGGACAACCCTCCTGACCTCTGTCCTAAGGTCCACTACTCAGAAGCAGAAATAAGAATAACAAAGACCCGGGCTGGAGGTACAGCTCAGTGGTGTAAGTGCTTGCCGCTAAGCACTAAGGCCCTGAGTTTGATCCCCGGTCCCGGAAAAAAAAAAGAATAACAAAGACCCTTGGAAATTTCCGAAATTCTAAATCAGGCCACGTGCACGCTAGACCTGCTGGCGTGCTCTGCAATCACCGTTCTTCATTTGCAGCTTACTAGAAGTTCATGCCTATGGGCCGCAACGCCCACACCCAGTTATAGAAGAGTGGATTGTGGGAAAGGACACGCACAGGAGACACAGCTGATCGCCGGGCACTCTAGCAATCATGCCGACAGTCGCGTTCTGGAAGACCCGATGGAAGGTGCTCTAGACCTGGTGCCACATTTCCAAAGAACTGTTTGGGTAAGAGTGTATGCAGTAACACGGAATGTCAGAGGAGAAATCACTAGAAAGATAAAGTGCTGAATGTATGACTTAATCGTTATCCGTGTTATTGTGCAGAGCTCTCTGAGGCTGGAATTTGGGCCAGGCTTGATGGGAACTGATTATCTTAGCTCCAGGAAATGCAAGAGTCACTTCAGCGCTAGTGCCGTTTACCATGTGTGCGGGCTTAGGTTCCAGCCTCCAGCCAAACTGTTCATCTCTCTTTCTTCTCTGTCCTGTACCTCCAGATCCCTGTCCACTACTTCAGAGAATTCAGCTGTTGGGCTCCATTTAATGTCCAAGGGCCCTGGGAAACTGGACTCGCAAACCCTTCCAATCTGCTCTGTTAGGGGGAAAAGGCCATAAGGAAACTTCCTTTTCCCCTGAGGAGGACCACGTGGCCTTGGTTATGGATAACCTGGACCCTAGCTTTCCCTTTCCATTACTTTATAGTAGTATTAAATAAGAACTGTTCAGATAAGAGTTTACGTGGTAACACTGAGCATTAGAACAGGAATCACTAAGAAACACAAGGTGCTGCAACTCAGAACTTTCATGCCACATGAAATTTAGTACTATTTTAACCTTTGTAGATTATGACTAGGAAGAAAATAATATCTAAAACTGAGATAAATATCTACTATAGGACAAAAATAGGGTAGAACAGGAGGCTGAGCTTCGCCAAGGTCCTCACCCACCAGCACGAAATAATTGCCTTCCTCCCGCCATTGATTTTATTGGCTGAAGAGCTGAGTAAATACCAAAGAGGAGTGAAACTTCTTTTACACCACCGGCTTGCATACTTATTTTAATTATAGTATTTAAATCTAGTTACAGCTGTATAATTTAGACATATTTAGGGTTTGAAATATTTATATGTACATAAGAAATGCTTTGTTCTGCACAGGCAAAACTGTTGAAAAAGTGCCAGAATAATTCTTAATACTTCAAAAACTAAGCACAGATTAATACATTGAAGTATAAAAATATAAAACTTCTGCTGATCAAAAGACACACAAAGAAATGAGAAAAGAGTATACAGCAAAAAAGTAAATTTGTATCAAACTAATATTCAAAGGGCTAGTTTAGATTACACATTTATCAACAAGAAATAGATAAAATTATCAAAAGAGACAAACAGTACAGTCAGAAACAAAGGAGCTGAGCGTCATTCTCTTTCCTCAATTTAATTGTAAACAGTACTCTACAGGTACTCCTCTTTCTAAGCAGGATTTTCTCAGCAGGAATATCCTAAGGGGTTAAAACATAACATAACAGACACCTAGGAGATCACCATGAGAGGTTCAGTGTGAGGCACCCAAAACAGAGATGCCTGGCCTTAAAATTTGGAAAGGTTGAGTTATCTGCCCCTTCCCTCCTTTTGTGTTGCTGTTGCTACCTGCCCTGTGATGGTCAATAAATGTAGCTACTCGCTACTTACTACTGGATGTACACCTGGCAGTTCTTAGCTCATCCTGCACAAGAACCTGGGCTATTATTGGCCCATTCAACTGTAGCAAATAGGGAATTCACAAAAGAGAAGATAGTCAAGACTCAATTCTAATAATAAGGAAAATACAAGTTAAAATCACTATGAAATATCGTTTCATAGCAGTCACACCAGTAAAAATTGTATTAGCATATTTTTAGTATATATATTGCTGAAATGTGGACAGTATTAGCATATTTCTGAAACTGGAAAATTTTTCTTTTAAAAATCAACCTTAGCTGGACATGGTGACACATGCCTAGTCTCAGCAATCCAGGAAGATGAGACAGGAGGACTTGTATTTTCAAGCCCAGCCTGGACAGTTTAGTGATTTAGTGAGAATCTGTCTCAAAATACAAAATAATAAAAAGCCGGAGAATGTAGCTCAATACAGTGCATCTAAGTTCAATCTCCAGTACAGGAAAAAAATTACTCATAAATCAACTAGGTATTCCATCTGTTCCTAATGATATAGGAGAGATATAACTTCCAACCTGTTAAATGTCAGATCTGCTGAGTTTTTAGCCCCTGAAATTGAAGAATGAATTCCAAAGGACAACAGAAGCTAAAGTAGAAAAGGTTTGCTGGGGAATACAAATGGCTCTTGGGAGACAAAAGGGGTCCTGAGTGCGTTGCCACCACGGTTATCTGTTTGAGAATGTTCTATAGGGTAAAGTCACAAGGTGGGTACAATGTGGGTCACACTATTACCAACCAGGACTTTCAGGAAGATGTCAGGGTGGTGATGAGCTGAGAAACCACCTCTCCAATATTTTGTGTCCAGCTACTGGAATATAGCAACACGAGGAAGAGGAGGAGGAAAGTAGGTCTCCATGACCAAGTAAAGATCTGAAGTGAGGGCTGAAGTCCATGGGGAGGTCCATGGGGAAACTGAAGAGAGAGACCTTCACACAGAAGAAGGAGATGGCAAGTGGTACTGCCCCCTGAGCCCTGGCTCTCTGTGTGGGAGGGGTGGCTGGAGCTACAGATGAACAGTGACTACTGGCTACACAAGGGGCCTCCATAGAGAAATGTACCAGAGGAATAAAGCAGTGGCTCTGGCGGACTGCAGTGGCTGGTGAGTTATTTGGGTTTAGGCATTTCCCACCACTAGGAGAGGGCAATTGGCCAGCATCTCAGAGAGGAGCCAGCTGAGCTCAGAACTCAGAGCAGCTTCAGGCTGGCTCCTCCCAGTGTCCGGCTCGGCAGAACTAAATTCAGGTCAGCAGGAGGTCAAGGAGCTGAGTTCAAGCCAGCAGGGAGCCAAGTTCGACCTGGCAGGAGGCACACAGAGTGCTGCAGGCTGAACAAACCCAATTCCAACCTCACAGCCAGAAACCAGCCCGAATTTCGGGAGAACCCAAAGCCCAAGCTTGCTGAGATTATCCACTACCTGGCTGTAAATCTACGGCTGGTGCACTGGGATTAATCGATACGGATCTGTGTGCTGTGGGCCCACTTCTGTCTACCAGGGACAGGAGAGACACGCCCGAAGTGGACTTCTTTTGCCTTTCGTCTTTGTTTTTGTTTTCTTTTCTTTTTTCTTGATTGTTCATTCCTGTTTTTATATGAGTGTGAACATAGTTTCTAGTTTTTGTGTTGTTCTATTCTTCTTTTTATTTCTTTTTAATCTCTTTCCCTTCTTCTTCAGTAGTTTCCCAAAGTTCAAGTAATCTTCCTTTGCCCTCTAGCCTTGCTTCTAATTTCTTCTTCTCTTCCTTCTCCTCCTCTTTTTCCTCCTCCTCCTCCTTCTTCTATTTCTCTATTTTTCTCCATAATCCCTTCTAAGTTTTCTCCCCGGAGGGTAAAACTGACATATTGAGGGCATATTTACTGCACACAATTTTCTTGTTTGTTTTAGAATTCACTGTATAACCACAAATATAATTCATGCAGCTAATAAGGTTTATCGTTCTCTAGCTTGTGTTTGAGACCATACTCTTAAGTGAAATAAATCAGACATGCATGTTTAAATACTGCATTATTTCTCTGGTGTGAGGAACCAAAACTCTAAATATTTAAAGAGGAGATCAGTATTGTGAAGGAGCAAAACTGTCCAAATGAGAAAGGGGACAAGGGAGGTGAGAGAGGGAAGGAAGAAAGGACAGGGAAGAAAGAGAATAGAAGGGGAAAAGGAGAAGCAAAATTTTTATAAACAAGGAGGATGTTATGTTTCTGTGTGGAAGTCCCCCTAGAGCCTCATGCAGTCATGTGTGGGTGGGTTTTTTGGAGGCAGCTGAATCTAGAGTTTGTGATTTGTTCATTGTCTAGTGCTGGGATTGGCAGTCTGAATGCTACATCTGCCCTAGGGCAGGTAGCCTGCGTACAGTACAGGGAAGGGAAAGAGGCTTGCTTTCCTCTTTTATTGAATTGGCTGTTTCTGCTGCCACGTCACCATGAACTGTTGCCCCTCTTCCCTGCCACCCTACCTTGGAGCCAGCCGGTTATGGACTGAAACCACTACAAACTGTGAGCTAAGCAAACTTTTTCTCCCTTAATTTTGGGCATTGGGTATTTTGTCTCAGCAATGAGAGAAAAGTAACCAAGACAGAGGGGAAGAGAGGTTGAAGGGAGGGGAAGGGAATGGGAAAAAAGAAGAAGAATCAAGATATATCATGTAGAGGTACAAATCTCTATGATGCACATTATCATTATGTATATCTAAAATGTACCAATAAAAAATAAAACCCATTGCTTATTAAAAAACCTATAATCAACCAATAAGATTACAAGTATAGCTGCTTACCTAATATTGATCCAACAGATAAGCAGGGCACGTAGCAAGGGGTGGATGACATCATTAACCTTGCTTGATAATCTATAGTCATAGTCTTGTCTTCAGTCTTAGTTTTAGTCCTGTTAGTCTTAATCTTAGAGGGTGGGAATAGATGGCTGACCCTTAGTGAGACAATAGTCCATTTTGGGGGAAATAAATGTGGATTCTGATCTTTAGCTTTCTTTTACATCTTCCCATCAAGAGCCTAGGTCTCAGGCCTTTTCCGAAGAGGATCTATTTTGCTCCCTTCGGAACACCATTGTCAAGAGCTTCGAACTCACATGCTCACAAAAACCACATAGGTAAATGTGAGGGCAGAAAATAAGCCAAATGTTTAAAAACAGAAAGTGATACCAACTATGACAGTGCAGGGCCCATCTAAGGAGGTCGACTTCCACCTAGCTCCAACTGTTCACAAGAGGAAATGATTTCTGTTTAAAAGTTGTCCGATTTTCATATGTGATTTTAAAATATTGTACAAGCCAAAAATGTGTATAACTTAATGTAGCAGTCAGGCTCAAACTTGCAAACTTTACTCAAACTACTTGATGAAGGTAAGTTTCTTCTATCAGCGAGGCTCCACCTCTGTTCTTCAAAAAAAAAAACAGGTCCTCATTGTCATGCTACAGGGCTTTTGATTCTTTTCCCCCTTCCTGGATCTCCAAGCACCCCAAGGTCACTTTTTTGATCATTAAAATCCAGAACAAGTATCCCTTATTTAGCTTTTATTATTTTTTAAAGAGAATAAAAACAATAAAAATGATACAGAATTTCAATAAGATTATAGGAAATTAATGATGGTTATTATATTGTATATTGTTATCTTCAAAGCAGTTGCTCAGATCACCAGATATAGGCATGTAAGATTGATCAAACAATATAAACACTAATTGTTCTTTTCAGTTAAGTAATAGAAATTAGTAGTATAATTATCTTAGCTATCTTGTGTGTATATATATATATATATTTTTTTCCCCTTCCTTCTATTTTCCTCTCCCTCATCCCAGTTCTTTCCTTTTGAGCAGTTTCTTTCTCTTTCACAATATATATTGTAGTTTTGGATCTTATTTACTTTTTCAGTTCCTTAAGTGGACAGATTCCTAGAAACATATGAATTACCAGAGCTGAATCAAGAAGATATAAAAATTTTGATTAACTTCATATAAATTATTGAAAATGAAAACATAATTTAAAACTTACCAATTAATCAATTTGAAGATAACAATATGCACTATAATAACCATTATTAATTTCCTATCATTTTATTTTTAAATTCTCTATCATTATTGTTTTATTTCATTCTCTTAAAAAAAACTTACCAACAAAGAAAGGCCCAGATCCTGATGGATTCACAGCTGAATTCTACAAGAAATTTAGAAGATGTTAAGCCAATACTCCTCAAATTATTTAGAAATTAAAAGGGAAGCAATTCTCCCTAACTCATTCCTGGAGGCAAGGATTACTCTGATACGAGAACCAGAGAAAGACCCAACCAAAAAAGGGAACTACAGGCCAATCTCCCCAGTGAACATAGATTTTATTATTTCTTCAGAAGATACTTTGTCTCAATATACAATTCATCTCAACTTACATAGTATATGATATTTAAAAACCATTTTACATGTTTTAAAAAATTATTATGGCATAACATACAGTAACAGTAATTTTCTAAGTGAATCAATGGCTCCAAGTTTAAAGGTGATGTTTAAAATTTTTTTTCTAAGTAATAAAAAATGTAGGGTGAGATAGTAAACAGTCAACAAAACACCAGTGCAAATTTTCAGTGAGAATTTGTATGTAGCCAAATATGTGTCTTACGTAACTAAATGACTGACTAGGAAGTATAAAGATGAATTTCTGAAAATTGAGCGTGTTTTTGGGCTTACAAGCTATTCCTCCAATAACCCCCATTTATAAGAATTCATCATACAATAGGATAGTCCATCAATGTTTTTATATAACTTCCAGCGTGCCGTGGGCTCCTTTCTTATAAAGCAATGAACATTTTACACAACTAATAATGTCTTCCTGCACAAATTTGATAAATCCTGTCTCTAAAGGAGAAGCAAAACTAAGAATCATCACCAGTCTTCAAAAACAGATGCAGTTCATTGTATCTCCAAGAGACTGAAGAAAGTAGCCTCCATGGCTGGCTGAGCATATAGCCCAGTGATAAAGCATTTGTCTAGCATGTATGAGGTCCTGGGTTCAATACACACCAAAGCTTCCATGTTGATACAGTTATTATGCTCAGAGAGAACACCAAAGATACATGGGAAAACCCTTTTATATGGTATAGAAGAACAGCCAGCATTGTGTGTGCATGCTAGCATGCACTGTGCATTACAATTGGATCAAACCACTTATGTGAAGAATATAAGCTTTCTTCTCAGTGTGTGGAGTACATATTTGAGATTTCAAGCATAACAATCTTTCCTACCTGGTAGGATACTTTTCCTTTGAGTGATACTTGTAAATCATCACTTTAACCAAAAAAGGAGGAGAAGGAGGAAGAGGTGGGGGAGGAGGAGCAGAAGAAACGCCTTGGAGATACACAATTAGGGAGCGCCTAGTACAAGTGCAACTGGGGCACCAACAGGGTACACAGAACCCAAATTCACATCCTTCCTGAGGCTTATTGCTGGCTATCACTAGCATACGATCAACACGCAGATAACATGTGGCAATGTGCTAATAAAATAAGCAACAAATATGAGACCTTTGCTCTTTTCCAGCAAAGTGTATAGACTAGATAGTGAAGGGATAGTCTCAGAAGAAGCGACGTGAAAATGTGTTAGTTTTGTCATCGTAATCACGATCATCACCACATAGGTCTCTTTGCTGCGACAAGTGTGGGTCTTCAAGGTACGACAAGTGGCTTCTTCAGTGATCCAGGAGACCATGCAAGCCTAGTCTCCAAAGCTGTGCACCACCACCTTGGCTTTATTCTTACAACTAAAAGAGTTGAAATGTTAACCGCCGCCCCCCCCCCCAAAAAAAACGACCAACATGGAGACCAAAGGAAATAGCATTTGGGGCAAAAACAAGGAATTGTAAATCTGGGACACTGAATCAAGGCGCCCTGAATAGTGTCCCATAAGGCAAACTCAGGAGAAGTTTCTTAGGGATTTCTGCACTACCATAGTTGTCTCTATAGGCATTTTACGGACCGTGCAGAAACCCAAACTTGCAAGGCCTTTGTGCTTGGCTACTTGATAAAAGCACTCTCCGTTGAGATAAGTTGGAGGCTGTGGAAGCCCACTGGGAAGCAGAGGGAAACTGGAAGACGCTGGGGTCCCAATATTCTCTCCAAGGACACCCCCCCAATGACCCAACTTCCTCCCACTAGGCCCCTCCTCTTAAGAGTTCCACCACTTCCCAATTGTGTCACAGCTGTTATGGTTTGTATTTAGATGACCCTCATAGAGGGCCAGGGATATAGCTCAGTGGCATAAGTGCCTACTGGCAAGCGCAAGGTCCTGAGTTCGATTCCAGTATAAAAAAAAATAGAGAGCCCCCCCCTAGAGCCTCATGTGGTTACAGGTGGGGTTTTTCCAGAGGTGGCTGGACCTAAGGTGTGTAATGCTGGGATTAAGTGTATCATGCCAGCATTAAGTATGTGAAGTTGGGATTCAGGGTGCTCATTCTGGGTATGAATGCCGCCCACCCTCAGGTTGGTTAGCTTGGATGCAATATAAGGGACAGAAGGAAGGCTGCTGCTGCTGCTTGTCATCTGCCATCTCCTGAGATGTCCCTTTACCATGCCACCCTGCCTTGAAGCCAGCTAATTACGAACTGAAACCCGTATAAACCGTGAGCCAAAATAAACCTCTCCTCCTTCAACTTTAGGTGTTGAGCATTTTGTCTCAGTAATGAGAAAAGTAACTAAGACACAGGCTGAGGATCCAAACTTTCACACGTGGACCTGTGAGGACATACCTGTGCACACTATACCAGTTACTGATTATTGCAGAAATAGATGGTGTGCTTATACCTAAAGAAAAAGAGATGAAATTCTAAGTCTCCACACCTTTACCAACTAAAGGGAAGTGCACCAGATACCAAAGCTCCGTGGATTCTCTTCTGATTTCTTTTTAGTTTTTCTTGTTTCATCTGAGGCATATTCAGCAGCCCCTGCTTCTTTCTTGAATTCCATTTTCCCTGGCTAGTGTACTGCCTCAAATTGCATCTTACATGGGCTTGTTGCATAGCAGAAAATGCCCCCTGGCCAGTCTGTTAGTTGCCTAGGTAACAGTTCCTGTTACAAGTTCTGGGTGCTCTTGTCTAAGTCATGGCTGGTCACTGTGATGCACAGCTGGTCACTAGGAAGCATATTGTTAGAACCAATCAAAGACAGCCAAGTATTCTACCTCTGTCTTTCCCCTTTCAACCCTGTAAAAACCTCCCTCCCTGGGCCTTCAAGGCCTGACATTTTGAGGGCCAACCGATTCTCCGTCAGTGCCTGTCTGGCATTAAATAAATCTGCCTCCAAATCCTGGGTGTCATTTGGGTGTTTCTGTTTGCCTTTGCAGTTGGTGGTCAACTTTCCAAGTCTTTACATATCTGGAATGATTTTGTTTTTGACCATACCTGGTTTAGGGCTCTTCCTGAAAATTCAGTCACAGAAAACTATTGTTCACTTTTTATTTCTTTATTTTTTCATTTCCTCTTTGTCTCTGCTTTTTTTTTTTTTTTCTTTTTGAGACAAGGTCTTGCTACATAGTGCAGGCTGGCCTTCAACTTGCCCATATAACCCAAGCTGGCCTCGAACTCACAGAGATCCTCCTGCCTGAGCCTCCTGAGTTCTAGGATTATAGGCATGCCCCACTATGCCTAGCTTGCTCTCTGCCTAGCTTGCTCTCTGCTTTTAGATATCTTAGTTAATAGATTTTGTCCTGGATCCAACCTCCCATCTTGTAACTTCTCTCCCATATTTCCCTCTTCTTCTCCTCCTCCCTCTTCTCCTCTTCCTTTTTTTTTTGAGACAAGGTCTCTGTGCAGTTCAGGTTGGTCTTGAGCTCACTACATAGCCCAGGTTGGCTTAGAACTCATGCCAGTCCTTCTGCTTCACCTTCCAAAGTGCTGGGATTATAGGCACGTGCCACTATACCTGGTCATATTTTCCTTTTTCTACATCTCAATAAATTTCTTATTCATCTCGGTCTTAGACATGAATATTCAATCCATTCACTGAACTTTTTATTTGGTGATCACACTGGAATTGGCAGGAAGTCTTTCTTGCCCTCTAGTTGATCTTTCCCCATTACAACCAATCTTCTTTTTATGAATGCAATATCCTCATTTTTCTAAGAAATTTTAAAGACATTATCTCCACAATTATTTTTCTCTGAATCAGCTGTTTGGTTTGTGCACTCTAGTCTTTTTAAGACAGGGTTTCACTATGCAGTTCAGGCTGGCCTTGAACTCTCTTCGTAGCCCAGGCTGGCCTTGAAGTCATAGCAATACTCCTGCCTCAGCATCCCAAATGCTGGGATGATAGGCAGACACCACACCTGGCTGCTTCAATCTTTCTCTAGTCTAATGCATGGTAAAATGTACGTAACACAAATTGGTGTGCACTTTCATGTTCTTAAATTTTCAAGGTGCACAATTAAGGACATTCATGATATTTTGCAGCCATTATGTATCTGTACCCATCTGCATAATGTGTTTTACCTGCCCACACTGAAACTCTCTACCTGTTAGATACTAACTCCCTATTCCCCCACCCTACTCAGGTGTGCAGACATCCTTTCAACACATGGATTTCAAATACTTTGATTAAATACCTAGAAATGGAATTAATGGATCATAGGGTAGTTCTGTTCTTTGTTATGCTGTGTTTTTTTGAGACAGAGTCTCACTGTGTAATTCAGGCTGACCTGGCTGACCTGCAATTCACCATGTAGCCCAAACTGGCCTCAAATTCATGGTGATCCCCCTACCTCAGCCTTCCGAGTGCTGGGATTACCAGGATGCACTGACCACCATGCCTGGCTTTGTCACTTCTGTTCATTTTGTTTTGCTTTTTGAGAACCTCCATACAGCTTCCTAGAACTACACTAATTTATATCCACACCAAAACATATGAGAGTTTCCCTTTCTCTACATGCTCACTGGCATTTGTTATTCATTTTTTTTGTCTTTGTGAAAATAATGTGAAACTGTTAAAATCAAAATGAAGTTGCTTGTGTCAATCCTAACCACCCCGTCAAGAAAAGTCAATCAAGCCAGTAGATTATAAAGCAAGGGTTCTGATGTATGAGGCTTAGTGTACATTATCAAAACAAACAGCCAGAACCACAGCTGGCACAGAGGCTGCCACAACCTCGTATAAAAACTGCTTCTGCATGTCCTGCCCAACAACTGTCTCTTCAACTTTGAAGTAACGCCTTTCTTGTTATTTTTTTAGTTTTTATTATTTTAAGACAGAGTCTTGCAGTGTAGTTCAGGCTGGCCTTGAACTTGTTGCGATTCTCCTGCCTCAGGCTCTGAGTGCTGGACTGTAGGCATGTTTCACCATTCTTGGTCTGCTCTCTTGTTGCTAATCACTGTGGCCAAAGATTTATTGTTTCAAAATATCTGCTGGAATCCTCCTGTTTTTGTGTTTTGCATTTGTTATGGTTCGTGTCTGGATGTTCTCCTAAAGCCACATGCAGTCATGGGACAGGCTTCTAGAATTTATGATTGATTCATGGTCCAATGTTGGAATTATGGATGTGAGCACTACATCTGCCCTGGGGCGGGTAGTTTGCATACAATGTAAGGGAGGGCAAAAGCCTGCTTGCCCCAGCTCCTCTCTTTCTGCTCTTGTTGCTTTTGCTGTCTTCCACCAGCATGAACTGTTGCCCTCTGCCATGTGCCACTATGCCTTGGAGCCAGCCAAGTATGGACTGAAACTTACACAAACTGGAAGCTAAGTAAACCTTTCCTTCCTTAATTATAGGCATTAGGTATTTTGTCTCAGCAATGAGAGAAAAGTAACCGAGATGGCAATCCTGGAGATTGAATCCAGGGCTTTGTGCAAGCTAGGCAAGTCCTCTAGTAGTGAGCTATATCCCCAGCTATCCTCATTTTTGTCCTTAAAAATTTCCCCTTCTCAACCTCTTTGAAAAAACTCATAGTTTATTATGGCATGTGTATTCTCACTGCAACACTCTGCTGGTTCCAAATAATATCAGTATTCTTTGGAGACTCTCTGACTTTTGCTTAGGTTGACATCTTTTTTATAATAGCCACCCTAGCAGCCACTGTGGTTCAGTTTGTATCTTCCTAACAATTAGTGACATCAACATTTCTAATTCAAAGGTCTTCCTCAGGGAACTATCAACTCAGGTCCATGGTCATTTCTAATCAGATTATTTGTTTTCCCTCTGCTTATTCTTTGAGTTCCTTACATCTTTTAGACATTAACCTTATCCCAGACCAACATCAGCTAGATATTCTGCTGTGTTTTTTCTAGTAGATTTAAAATAATAAATAAGAGAACACTATATAGTGCTATGTATACTAAGCCAGATACAGAAATACAGCATGGATTCTAAAACAATGAATTCAGAAAAGCAGAGAGTAGGTTAACCCCCAGTTAAAGATATTTGTTTGATTTTTCTTTTCTTTGCTGAGATCTGTTGCAGAGCATGGTAAATATAGCTAATGAGTATGATATCTTCCAGTGTCACTGGGAGACACGGTTTCAAATGTTACCATCACAAAACCTACTAAATGTTTGAGGTGATGCATGGGTTGCTGACTTAACTTGGCATTGTATAAAAACATTATAACATCACTTTGTACCACATAATATACCATAAAGATGTAGAGCTATGATTCGGCAATATATAATTTTTAAAATGCAGATCTTTGCTTTTCCCTTCACAACATATACTATTTGTCAGTGACTATAGAACCCTGCTTTGAACTTGGTGCTTGTCTTTGGGCTTTGACTATCCTAGTAAGGCTTCTGTGAACAGAAAAAATCTTTATAATTACTTATTTTAATCTGTATTATTATGATGGCTATAAATATAAAAACTCTTATCTACCTTAAATGTATAAGCTTAACTAATAGCCCTTATTTTATGTAAAACTTTCATAATTTTAATAAAAATCACATGATGCTTTTCATGTATTCCTTTTCAGTTAACTCATACTTTTATTGTTAAACATCATTTATGCATTTAACCAATCAAGTTCCTTCGGCTGTTTCAAAGTATGATTTTAATGTGACTGACCCTTTCAAACATCAAATACTTTAAGGGAAGTTTACAAATATAAGAAACAAAATCTTCCTAAGCATTTAAAATACTTAATCTATAAATCAATATTATAAATTTTGTAAATAAAAAACGTAAAAACCCTTTAAATATCCTTTAAAAAATGAACAGAAATGTACAGGAAATCATAATGGCTATATTTAAACACAAGTTACATAACAGTACTGTGAGTTTTTACACTTTCCAGAGATTATAAATGATTCATCTGACTAAAGGGAATGTCAACCAACTGATATTACAAGGTCAAAAGCATAGGGCATCAATATAACCGCAAAACAAAACACCCTGGAGACCCTTCGGGAAAGGACCTCAGTGGCTCTGGGTTGGGTTTCTTCTTATGGGCATCCTTTTGCTGCCCTGGCACCAGCAGTTGCCAAATTTATGACTTTCATTTGTATTAGTTAGTTAATTTGAATTATACCCTTAAGTAATGAATACTTGCTTGTTTTTAAGTTTTGTTTTCTGTAGTTTTTATGTAAATTCCTGTCTTAAAGCTTAAAATGTTCTATTGGGATTTTGAGCCATATAACTGTAAATTACATCCTCTTTTTTACATTTTCCAGAGAAGTGGAATGTCCACACCTTATTTCAGTGTTATATCACATAAGAGGCTATTTCTTTTGTTTATTCAACAAGACTGTCTAATTTGTATATACAAAAATCCTGTATTAATAACCCATGCCCGAGTCTTCTTGGAATTTCTAATTTAATTTTGTGTGGCTAAAGGGGAATTATAAAATAGCTAAGCTTAGTTTCTGCTGTTAATTATCTGCCAGGCTTTCTGGGATTATCGGGCTATGGAAGCTGATTTCAGACCCGTCATCTTCGTTTCCTGCGGTTCATTATAGCCTTTCAGCACATCTCTAACCCTGACATGTCTAAACTTTCGAAATTCCATCTTTTACAGTATCTCTGGCAAGTAGCACGATGCCTGGCAAATAGTATATGTTGAGAATTATTGGTCCGATGGAAAGGATGATTAAATAAACCAATTATCTTTAGGCACTTGTATTTCCACCACCCAGATATTTGCGAGGAGGAACTTAGCGTTTGTAAAGAGGTAGCCTAAGAAGGAACGCATAATATCTGTTTCCTGCTCTGCCTTTTATCTTGTCTCTTTGAAAATTAATAGCTCATATGAGTCACAACATTAATCTGACAATTTGATGCACACTCTTTGAGCTTCACATGGGTACTGCTTAATGTAACAGAATCTTACTGAAATCTTGCAGTGGATATTGCATTGTGGAGGGAGCCAGTGTTATAATGGTTTTTTATTTACCAAGTGATTTGTGCCACTAACCCATGTCCGACCCCATCCCTTCTCAACTCTTGATCAGTCTGATAACAGACATGGCTCTGGGTCAAATTCAGAAAACAACAGATGGTGTCATAATATTTACAGATAAAAGGAAATCAAAGGAAACTTATTAGATTCAGGGTAGAGACATAGGACTATTGTGCAGACTGTAGGAAATGAGGGCTGGAGTCTAAATAAATTTCAATAATTTATGTATAAACTGAGAGGAAAAACAAAAAGTATGGATGAAACGGTATTTATTTTTTAAATGGGTAATATGAATAAATGATTAAGATCCTCTATGGCAAAGACTGTAAGCTGCTTACCCAGTACGTTCTCCCCCTTTTTTACAAACATAATTTGTAGTTTGTTCTGGCAGAAAGTGTGAAGAGTTAAACAGCAAGTTCCCTTTTCAAGGGAGTCTCTTACTTGTCTCTTACCTTTTTGATGATGGTCATTCTAACTGGTGTGAGGTGAGACCTCGTTTTGCTTTGCTTTCCATTTTTTTGATGACTTATGAAATTGGGCTTTTTTTCATACATGGAGATACATGATGGCCTTATAAAGAGGAGAACTAAGTATACAGTACCCACCATCCAATCTCTTCAGGTTAACCCTGAGCCACAGGGACTTTGCTGGGATGCGATAGGGTAGCCAGGAGGCCCTTGGCTGTATTCACTCCTGCCACAGACACCAGAAGCATGTGTTTAGGAACACACTGATGTGCCACCCCTAAGGCACAGCTCAGCCCGGATTATGCCCTCCCCTTCTGGCTGCAGGACGCCATCCTGGAATGCCACCCACCAGGGATCCAGTGCAACATCTAGGCAGCTGCCCCCAGCAGCTGAGCTGACCAAGCCAGTAGGTCCCAGCTAAAAGGCTCCTGCCAGCCTCCCACAGCCCCAGGAAGCACAGTGGCAGCCCACCCTGAGTGCAGGGCCTACAGAAGCCCCCCCAAAAAAAGTGTTAGGGATGCCCTATCTGCCCTTCTACTGCCCCAGAAGCCTCAAGATGGTCCTGCCCACCCATTTTCTGCCTCCAGAAAGCAGTCAGGTGGTCATGCCAAGGCACCACTGGTCTCTGCAAATAGCTGGATCACAGACCTGAGCAACTTGGTCCACTGAGGCCCGTGGGAAGCAGCCAGTTCTCCTCGCCCACTCTCTCTTGCCTGGAGGAGCAGCCAGATGGCTTTCCCTCCAAATTTCAGCACCAGAATGCATCTGGGCAGCCAACCCTGTGCAGTTCCAGCCCCAGGGACCCAGAAAGTAGATGAGTGGCCCCACCCACTCATGACCTAGTAAGCAGCAGGCTAGACTTTCCTCAGTGGTTCAGCTCACAATATCTCTGGAAAGCAAGAAGACAGCAATGTTCATCCTATGGCCCCAAGAAGCATTTGAGCAAATCATTTGTAGAAGCTCAGCCAGTTGAGCTCCCACGAAATAGATTCTTGCTCCCCTAACCCTGAGGAAACATCCAGACAGATCTACTGAGGTTCGATGAAGTCACATGAGAGCAGCCCTCAGCCACTGACAGGTACTCTACCCTACGGCCAGGGATGCTGTTCCATACTACTTGGGTCCACTGGGGTGACCCCACCCTCACATGACCCTCAGAAACGAACAGGTGCTCCACATCTACAGTCAGAACACTGTTTCCTGAGCTGCTAGTGAACCTGCTTTACCAAAGAAGTTGCATCCCTGTTGGTAGGGCACTTCCACAGCCCCTGCATCCTTGGTTACAGTGGAAGAAGCTACAGGGGTACCGCACCAAACCATTTATTTGGAACCAAAGCCAAGCCAGCATAACCAACTCATACCTTAGGTCACATTACTAACAGAATATTTTACTACAAAAATCATCCTATAAAATTGGTAAAGGCAACAGACCCACCAGATGCACAAATACAAACACAGGGACACAGGATGTATGAAGCTTTTTTCTATTTACTGTTTTTCTAAGATTAAAATGACCTCTTCCATGATATTTGGTAGAACTAGCTCATGAATCTGGGCCTGGAATTCTTTTAGGAGGAACATTTTGGGCTGCAGATTTAGCTTCTGTGATTATTATAAGCAGGCCAAATGAACATATGGCTGATCCTCCAAATAGGAGCACTTTTGAGAATTAGAGGGTTATGAAAATAATTAATGGATATTAATCATAGGTGTAAACTGGGCTGTCATGAGAACAATGTGATGTCAGGGCGTCAGAATCATATGATGTCCATTCCTTATTGTAGATTCCCATTTCTTCCTGATAAATTTTGGTAAGTTATAATATATATATTTAGAAATTTATATATTATGCCTAAATTTTTCAAGTTTATACCATAGAGATATCATATTCATCTTGTACTGTGTTTCTAATACCTTTAGTATCTCTCAGTATGATTTCTTTCTAGCTCTTGCTTATTTAACTTCTTAAGATTCTTAATCCTTCTTGACAGATTTTCAATTCTGCTACATTGAAGCAGCTTTTAGCTTTGTTGGACTTTTTTATTAAATGCTTTTGAAAAAATTTTCACCTTTTACCTTCACTGTTTCCTTCTTGCGGATGTATCTCTGATTTCCTAGAGACTGAAGTTCAGTTAATTTTCAGGCTTTCTGAACATGCACATTTTGAAGGCATAAATTTCCTGCTCTTTATAAGTCATAATTTTACATCTAATATTTTATTACAATTATGTTCAAAATATTTGCTAATATTTTTATAATTTTTGTTTTGATGCATAAACCTTCAAAATGTGATCACTTTGCTCTATGGTTCCTTCAGCAAGTGTTCCATATGCTTGAAAAATATAAATTCTGTAGTACTTACTTGGAGATTTCAGTTGGTCAGTTTTACTATCTTATTCAAATCCTTTAAGTCTTCACTTTTTCTGTTAATAACTGAGACATAACACAAGAAATGCTTGACTCTAAATTTATCTATTTCTTCTTGAAGTTCTGCTAGTATTTGCTTTGATGGCACACACTGGGAATACATACATTTAAAACTATCATATGCTCCTATAAAGTGGAAATGTTTATCAAAACAAAGTTACCTGTACTTGGGTAATCTTATTTTCATTAAAGCTATTTTTGTTTTAGCATAGTTACATTAGCCCTCCTTGGTTTATTTTTTATTTTTTTTAAATTTTATTTTAAAGACAAAAGAATGGAGACATATGAACCAGAAAAGCCATAAACAATACAGAAAATACAAAGTTATACAGAATATAGTAGGGAATTAGAACTGGATGTTGTATTACATAGTTATCTTCACATTAGTTAACACAAAAACATTAAAGGAAATACCAAATTATAGATAAGA